>FQSS02000376.1:0-21048 GCA_900128795.2 Malbranchea cinnamomea
AGCAGGCTGTCCAGAGAATACCATTCCACACATCTGGGAGCCGTTAACAGCAATCTCGCAGCTAAACCATAGTTAGCAACTTTCTGACATATGCAAGGGATAAGCATACACTAGGCCATTCATTGTAGAAAGAGTGACTGGAGGATTAGGGGCAGCTGAACATGTTGTTAGCATATAATTTTCGCATGCATTAAAGATAACTCACTCGCGTTCTCTGCAGCAGTAACAGGAGGAGCTAAACACCAATAAGCATATGTAAAACACATTCAGGGGAAGGACTAACGGTGATGATTATCAGCCCTGGCTTGTTGTTGCCCTGTGAGAATTAGCTTACGCGAAACACATGCTAGGAATCTGCTAATACACTTACTGTCTGGGAGCCATCCCGGATTATTGTTTGGGATAAGACCTAATTTATTTTCAGCATAGACTCATCGAAAATCCAACATATTCTTACCGTGATGGTAGCCGAAATTTGAGGGATTGATTGCGTTGTCAACCTCTGGATTATCAAAGTCGGCGTGTGTCAGAGGCATTCTGAGTTCATTTTTTAATTCTTTTAAATATATAGTTAACGTATGTTTTTTGCAAGGCAACGATGAAACACGCACATTTAATTCGATGCCTGCTATAAGAGAGGAAGAAGAGAAAGAGAACAAAAGAGAATTCTAAAATTTTTAAGACTTTGCATGAAGCCAAACATCGGTTCGCTATCATCGTGGTTATACTGAGAATATTCCTACAGCCACCTGAACCAAAACAAACAACGATTGCTCCCAGCAACAGTTTTAATATTCCTGTAGTGATTCCATCTAGCTGGTTGTGTCTAGCAGGATACAATATCTACACAATGTCTATGTTGAGCATAGATATTTGCATAGGGAGAGCACCTCTATGACACCAAAGCTGAACGGTGGTAGGCAATTCAATCCGTGGACCTACCCCTGCTTGGGGTAGGAAAGTGGCGGTGGTAGAAATTTTAGTCAGCAAATCCTACCACCGATGAACTTTATCCTACCACCGATGAGCTGGAAGCCCACAGTACGCCACTATGTTTCATCATTTTGGACGGACGAAAGATTTTCCCCTCCGCATCAAAAATCACGTGACTATACTCGCATTATGTAAGACCGTGGCCTTCCATCACGCATCGACGCAGAAGCTCAACAGCCAACAGCCGGAGCTCATCCAGATACGCAATCTCAACAGGCTTCATCATGGATTACCAGGTACCGATACTTGATCTCCTTTATTCATGGTTCTGTTAGGATGAAAAGCTAATGTAGCGATATAGAACCGCGTCGGCTCAAAATTCGGTGGTGGTGGTGTTGCCTCGCATTCTGCCACCAACGCAGACAGACGAGAACGTCTTCGCAAACTTGCTCTCGAGCACATCGATCTCGACAAGGACCCTTACTTCTTTAAAAATCATGTAGGCAGCTTTGAATGTCGCCTGTGTTTAACCGTCCATCAAAACGATGGGTCCTACCTGGCGCACACGCAGGGAAAGAAACATCAGACAAATCTGGCGCGTCGTGCGGCGCGAGAGCAGAAGGAAGGAAAGAACCAAGATGGCGGGCTATTACCGGCCGCAATGAACGTGCAGGTGAAGCGAAACACGATAAAGATCGGACGACCTGGATATAAGATTACGAAGATCCGAGATCCCCTGACGAGGCAGCAGGGCTTGTTCTTCCAGTTGCAGTATCAGGAGATCACACCCGGTGTTAAGCCACGAGTGCGATTCATGTCGGCGTTTGAGCAGAAAGTGGATGATCCCCCGGATAAGAATTTCCAGTACTTGCTCGTTGCCGCAGAGCCTTATCAAACGTGTGGGTTCAAACTGCAGGCGAGAGAAATAGACCGACGAGAGGGAAAGTTCTGGACGTGGTTCGACGAGGATAGCAAGGAGTTCTTCATTCAGGTGATGTTCAAAACTGAGAGAGAAGAGAGATATAGTGGCGTCCCGGGTCTTGCACCAAATTTGCCTCGTCGTTGAGTTACGCTTTTCCGATAGTTCCTACTTTGATGGGAGGGAGTTTCTGGTTTTTATCTGTGGAGTTATTCGGTAAAGGGCTAGGTGAAGGGACATCTGGGACTATGAAAACGGAAGTTTGTAATTGATGCGAGTTTCTATTACTCTTGAGGTATGATACACGTTTGGTTTCTCCCAAAATTTTTCCAATGACTGTCTCTGATTTCATCCAGAGCTCCTTGCAATCTACTTCCGCCTGGTAATCCTCGGCTCTGAACACTTGAACCAACATATTTGAAGCTGTAGAACTGGCTTAATACATTGGCCCTTCGGGCTTAATTCAGGAGTTTGCTCTGATATCGGACAATTTCTCGACTTCCACGACATAGACCTGTGGTTGAGAGGTGTCGTTTCACTTCGCTTACCGATTTGATCGGCGGCTCCATTCCTATCGGGTTGTCCGTCATGATGGATCCTCTGCAGTGACTGGTCACCTTGGTCGAGAGGAACCGGCTCTCCAGTTACGTACTATTCGATAAAGTACAGAGACGAAATATATGGTTACCATTTAAGAGTGACTGAAAGGCGTCCAAACTCAGTCGACATCATCCGCTGGCATTCTCTGCAACTTCCTCCAACAGGGTCAATTGTTTGTACCGAAGCTGGTGCTCAGCCTCCACAACGATCCAAAGTGTGAAGACAATAGCTTCCTCCATCAAGTTCCCTGAATGTGTCCCATTGGGATTCAGAAGCAATCTTCGGAGCTAGGGCCTGGTAGAAAGAACTTGGAAGGATACAATGAGAACTCCGACGGCAAATATGGCGAGACTTTTGGTTTTACCGGCCCAGCCAAGCAACGCATCGATGAAGCAGAGAAGAAAAAGGCCAAATTTGAGTCGTAAGTGCGGGATGCAGAAGCAAACGTGGAGCAAGTGTTCAAATTTACTGGCAACGTATCTCTTTCGTGGGGGTGGGGAAGCTCGTATTTGTCAATCTAGATGGATCAAAATACATAAGATGACCTCCACGAAGCCTGCCCCAAAGCAAAACTTCACAGGAACCGACAGGAGAGAAAGCAGATCAAGATCGAACCGATCTGCTTGCGTTGAAAGAGGTCATCCGCGCTCGTTCTCTCGACCAAGCGCGCATTTCATTCAAGTCGTTGCCGTTGACTATGGTGCCAGCACGAATGTTCGCCCTTTGTGGCGTATGCCGAAAGCCATCCTGCCATGATCCTCCTGTGACTCTCCATCGTCTGAGCAGTTTTGCAACGACCATGAATATGCTGGTAATATCGTAATAAAGTCCAATCATAAGGGAAGTGCGAGGAAAGGGGGTCATGGGAAGTTGTGCTTCACTCAACAGACCCCATGGCCACGATTAGATGTTTGGCGTTCATAGAGCGTAATCCCTGGGAAGCTAGAAGTCCTATTTTTCTAAAACAGAAACTATGAGGCTCCCCTTCAGTCACCAGCATCAAACTCTCAAGACACATTAGTAGATGTCTGCACACCTGCTACGAGCCTGGAAAGGAAGCAGTTGGACCTGTTGGCCAAGCACCCCTTTCAGCATTGAGGAAGATCGGCACCCCAGCCAGCAAGACATTCAGACAATCTGCTAGGTGCATAGAGGAGTTGAGGTCTTGCTTGGGACGCTTGGGCTTCAACAAGCAGGAAATAATGGAATCCAGAGTCTTCAGTCGCTCTGGATCAGAGTAGAGCCACGGCTGTGAAGTGCTGGGTGGTTCCCATTCCCGCTCACCACATGACTTCGAAAAGCTCCGAACTCAAAAGTGACAGGGTTCGTGCCTCAGCTTCCCTAAGACGACTCAACGACTGTTGACTACCAAGTCATCATGGCAGAATACTGGAAATCTACAGTAAGTTCAATTCGGCGCTTTACGATATGGCTATACATGCTAATTCTGACACCCACCGCAGCCCAAATACTGGTGCAAGCATTGCAACACATACGTACGCGACACTCCCTTTGAGCGAAACCAACATGAAGCCTCGGCCAAGCACCAAGCCGCTCTTAAGCGATTTCTACGAGATATCCACCGCCGCAAGGACCAGGAGGAGAGGGAAAACCAGAAGGCGAAAAATGAAGTTCAGAGATTGAAAGGACTGGTTTCGGGAACTCCGACTCCCGCCCCAGATCAACAACGACAGCAACCGTCGTCGAAAGGCACGGGTGGCGGTAGCAGTAGTGCCGGGGTAGCCGGGGTAGCCTCTACATCACGAAGCACTACCCTGGAAGAAAGGAAGAGGCAGATGGCTCAGTTGGCGGAATTGGGCGTTGCGATTCCGGATGAATTTCGCCCTGAGTTGGCGCTGGCGGGTGAGTGGCGGGAGGTGACCAAGGAAGAGACGACAATAAAGGGTTCAGAGACCCTTGATAATCCTGCCGCGATTGCAATCGGAGTGAGGAAACGGAAGTTTGACAATCGTGGAGACCATGAGGGGGACGGTGAAGGTGGGCCAAGGAAAGTATGGGGCTCAGAGATCAAAAGGTTTCCTGGGGCTTCCGGCGCCGACGACGAGGAGCTTGAAGCACTTCTCAAAATGACTACTGGGGCTCAAGGGAAAACAGCCGTGAAAACGGAGGTTAAATCCGAGATTGGAGAGACAACTGTCAAACAGGAAGAGAATGAAGGGGGCCTGGAGGCCGTCCCTGGCGGCAAAGATGAGCGAGCTGTCAAGAACGAGCCAGGGACGGCCGACGCTATTAAATCCGAAGAAGAGACGAAGGAACCTGAGCTAGCTACTATCCCCGAAGCAACCAATGATGCTCCCGCTGTGGTTTTCAAGAAGCGCAAGCCGAAACAGTTGAAGAGGTGATGAACTCTCCATGCGAGCTCAGCTTCTCTTTTTCTCGCTTCCAACTCTGCACTCTTTGATGCCAGAGGAGTGCTTATATAACACCCCCCCAGCAGCACGTCGATCAGAGGCGTCTTCTGCTGCAGACAGCAGACTTTGGATTATCGACTGCGCACATTTACACGCGTGCGCAGTACGGCGATACCGTGTTTCTACGCCTACGAAGCAGTGCGGATATACGGATTTTTGAGGACTTGTCCTCTGCAATGAGTCCTGGTTTGTCAACTCATCCGTACTTGTTTCAATATAGTGGCAACCGTTTTACGATGTACTATGGTTATCACTGATGTAGTAGCCTACATGATTCCAGTTTACAGACAATGAGCCCAGAAGGGCTCAAAGCCATCAATGGAGCTGTCCCACTACCTTTACTGGATCGTAAACTATCTGCCATAAACTATTGAATAGAGTAGTATGGATTAGGTTGATTCCTCCTCAAGCTCTGGATGTATGTTGCTTGTACTAAAGGAGATTGCTTTATCGTCGTTTGTCATCCTTGATAGTACTATTCCACTGTACCAAGTAGAGGTACCAAGAAGGGTTTCAATTCCATCCTCTATATGTGAAAGCATCTTCCAGGTCTCTCAGTCACATTTACTTCACGTGAATTCTTTTTTGGTGCTTCTTCTTGCTCAATCCCCTTTTTGCTCTCACTTCTCTCGTGGTGGCAAGCAACACCTTTGGAGCAGCAGCTCTTGGCATCAAACGCCCTTCAATTTCAAACCATCCAAACTGAGCTTCAATCCAACTAGTGTCACGCCTTTCGCGACGCGCACAAGGCGCTGTCTTACATTGATACAGTAGCTTTCAAGAAGTCCAGATCTTCTGCACCGTTGGTATACCATCCTGGTGAGTGTTCACTTTGGAGAAATTCTCTTGTTCCTCGGCACCCTTGTTCAGTCTCGATTCCTCTTTTTGTCGCAAATGACCGCCGATATCTGTGAATTATCATACACCTTTTTTTTTGCAATTGATTACATTTGGCCATGTGAGTTGATGTTGCTTGGAGATCGCCAGAGATGGCTCTTACACAAGATAATTTCTGAATTATTTTGTTTGTAAGATGTTGCCTGGTTCTGCGATCACCAAAGCTCGTCGCCCTTGTCACTTCATCTACATGAGAAAGTGGATAATACTATTACTACCACGAGCTGACAGTTATCACACAATTGAGGCTGGAGACATCTTACTGGGCTCGTTGAAATGACTTTCTGTCAGAAAATTTTTTTTCTCAATTCTATCCTGTTCTGGAGGTGTTGTGGCCTGTGGAATTGCAGATATGCGCGGTGCAGAGCATTCAACTTCACGGACCACTCTCAAACTAATACTGCTTTATGATTGCAGAATCTTATTCCTTCGATCGATCGCCGCTTTTGCCATAATCTGGTACCCGATGGTATTCGATCCGCGTCTGAAAACGAAGGTTCTACTCCGCAGCGTACTCTGAGGTTAGAGAATCGGCGAGGACTTGGACATTACTCCTTCGAAGAGCCCATATTAGCACCCAGCATCACGGAAGCTATCGTACTGTGTCTGTGTGATTCTCCCAGCAAAAAGAAAAATGTCGGAGACAGCTCCCGCTCCTTCGTTGGTGCCGACGAACAGTACTCCCACTGTCACAGAGGCAGCGCAACCGTCGACAGCGGAGCCAACTTCTCAGAATGGGACCATACCAACTACTTCCGCTCCCCAAAGCCAACAACCTGTTGCGACTTCAACTGGTCCTCCTCCACCACCTCATCCGTCCTCTCAATCCCACCATCTCCCGCCGCAACCCACCGCTCAACCTCCTCCAGTCTCGCAACCATCGCAGCAGCCGCCTCAACAACAACCTCCTCCTCCTCCTCCTCCTCCCACGACACCGGCACCGGCACCGGCACCGGCACCACCACCACCACAACAACAACACCCTTTGCCCCCGCAACCACCAGTGAGCACCTCAGTCACGATCCAGTATACGCAACCTCACCCACCTGCCACCACTCAGCCGCCGCCTGCAGACGCTTCAAGCCTGCCTCCGGTCCACCAGAACCATGCGTTCACGCAACCCCCACCGCAACAACCTCAGATGGCAATGGGATTTGGTACGATTCCAATGACCATGCCAGGTCCGACGATCGCGCAGTATTACCCGGACATGTCGGGGCGTGTCTCCAGTCCAGACGGATACGACGTGATGGATTCAAGCCGACTCGGCCGCACCAAGAAGGACGTGAAGCGCAGGACAAAAACAGGATGTTTAACCTGTCGGAAACGCAGGATTAAGGTATGTGAATTTTTGCAGCCTCCTTTAAATCATCATTTTATGTTGTGTAGAAAAAATTTATTATGTTTCATCTCGCCAGTGTGATGGGAGGTGGATTTGTTTTTCCTAGATTCCCCGCAGATGGTGCTCGCTTAGAGCTGTCGCTTAGTTGAAGCTCTCCCTCCACCCCTCCACCACCGCCAACACCTTGACCCCTTGCCAGACAAATCATTGAGTAATATTGAGGTGTGGTGGTGTTTGTCACTTGCCAAAGTACTTCATCTGTCGTCTTGTTTCTTGTCTGTATGAAAGCCTGCGCTAACTCGCTGACCTTTGTCATCCACAGTGCGATGAGCGTCATCCAATCTGTCGCAACTGTGAGAAGAGCAAGCGTGAGTGTCTAGGATACGATCCGATATTCAAGTCGCAGGCGGGTCCGTCGGCCATTCAGCCTGCTCCCTCCCAGCCGTCCCTCCTTGTTGCTCCTCAAACACCTTCTATTGGTGCACAACAACCTTCCACTGCCAACCAGAACAACCACGCTGTGCCGAGTGCTCCCACACACCCAACTCCTGTTCCCTCGGCGACTCCGTCTTCAGTTCCCCCATCTGCAGACCAGCAGACTGCTGCAGGAGCACCAGGCCCTGAAGGAGTAAACACCACAGTGCCAACAGCTGTCCCAGCGCAGGGCACAACAGAACCACAGATTTCAACAGCACCAATGGCCAACGCGTTGGAAGGGGCCGAAAAGCTTCAATGTGAGTATCGCCCATTACTATACTCTCAACATATCGCGTGTTCTCTCTGCGATATTATCTCTCCAGCAGTTCCTGTCTAACAGCGTTTTGATAGTGCGTCAAGCAAGTATTGAGGAGCTCCTTGCTGTCCGAGGCCAAATCTGTCAGCCTCTGGACCCAGTGACTGGCACCCCTGCCCGGATTGAGGATATCAAGCTTCTGTTCATGTCTTACGCAGTTGGCATAGACCAATTTCTCGAGTGTCGCTGGTTTGAATCCAAGGCCATGCCCCATTTACTTGCCAATGGCCATCTTCTGGCTCAGTACGCTGCTCTTCTTGATGGCTTTAATGACCCTCAGATTAGCGAACCAACTTTTCTGGCGCTTCTTGAGAGTCGCGAAACTAGAATTATCTGGGACACCATGGCTCTGTGCCGCCAAGTCCAGGCACAAAATCCACCCTCTGACTCAGACCCAGCCACTACCAGAGATCCTGAGCTTCTGTCTGCTGTCAAGCGTCTGTCCATCTTAGAAGCTTTGATGACCGGCACAACCCTCGAACACAATCCAGTTGGTGTCGACGTCTACCCTGAAGCCGATCCAACATTCCGGCGCCAAGGACTAAGTGGCCAGATCAAGGGCCGTGAACTGCAGTTCTGGGACGCAATTGGTCGCTATCTCACGATTTCTGACGATCAACCGGATTGTGACAAGAAGCGGGATCACGCGCTCATGTGGACACGGACCCTGTTGGATTCTTTCGAAAACCGTGATATCATCTATTCCATAGCCGTTGTGCGTCACATAGCCAAGTTTCAGCCCCGCAAACTGAAGCCACTGGTAGGATCATCTGACGAGAAAGACACTGCCGCAAAATTGTACGTTGCTTGCAAATTTCTCGAAGACGAAACTTTAGGTAAAGGAACGAACCAGGTTGTGAAACGAATATCTGGCATGATCATTGCATACTGGGACCAACCGCCTTACTTGACCTGTTGACCTTCCTCTTCCACCCCTGCTTTCACCAGTCTTATGTTCACGCATTGTATCAAAAGATATACAACGGATGTATTGGGATGGAGTTGGGGGCGATTTCATGTTCATTATTGTGGAGCTTGTGGGCCTGCAGGGTGCATTCTTTTTCTCTCTAAAGCAACGACCCTGACGAGGAATGTACGATGCTTATGTTTATTTTCTCCCATTTTCTCTCTGCTTTTTGATTTCAAACTTTCCCCTTTACGAATTGTAATTGACCACTGACACTCGCCTTCTTCTTCTGCCTATTCTCGACTTTTTTTATCCAACACTTTGTCATTCCATTTAGTTTCTCCTTTTTCTTCCCCATAGGCTTCGTTTATTTTTCATTCTATCGTCTTTGGCCATCACCAAGTCACCAAGGGTCAGGCTCGGTATGGGCATGGTGGATGACGTCGTCACAGGAATAGGGGCTTATGTGCATAGAGAAATAGAGTGATAGGGCGTTTAGTTGGCATCTGGTTTTTTATTTTCTGAGAAGCGAATATTGAAAATGGCCTAAGAGGAAAATTGACTCTATGATACCTGAGACTCGATGGAAGCCTGACAGCGGATATATAGCTACCTAACCTACATATAAACAGGTAGTTACATATATACATCTAGAATATCAAGAGAAATGGTTGTATAACGCTTTTTAGAGTGCTAAATCGGCCTGTTCAGGAACGGGGCTCTTGAGTTTTCCGGTTTCAAGAGCCCGGCGGACGTTGTCGATAGCCCATTCTTCCATGGCGGTTTGGGTCTAGTTTAGAGTCAGCATTATCAGTCGGCATCTCACGGCTGGGATGATATCCAGAGTGTAAAGGCAACTACAGCCTGTACGCGTCCCACATACCTCGACAGTCCAAGTACCCATATGTGGCACCAGCATGACATTCGGATTCCGTATCAGACCAGGATGTACTTTTGGTTCCTCCTCGAAGACGTCTAGGCCAACGGAGCGGACTTTGCCGCTGTCCAGCGCCTGTACTAGGGCGTCTTCGTCAATCACGGCACCTCGTGCGGTATTGACGATCACGACGCCGTCTTTCATTTTGGCAAATTCCGGATGGGAGATGATGTGGCGGGTGTTTTTCTAATGTTCACAAGTCAGAAGAAGCTTCCATTTCTGTTCAGTCGCGCTGGCGAGGTATTCTTTTGCGAGTAAAACGTCTGATGAGTCGAGGAGGAGGAGCACTCACGTTAAGGGGCAAGTTTAAGCTGAGAACGTCGCTTCGGGCCAACAGTTCGTCAAACGAGACATACTCCGCACCAGCCTCCAACTCCGGACTTAGTCGCTTTCGATTGTGATAGATGACCTTCATCCCGAACGCTTCCGCTTTCCGCTTCAGGTTCCGTCCGATGCCGCCCATGCCCAGAATACCAAGCACTTTTCCCTGGGGGTCATGGCCCAGAGCGGGAGCGGGTTGACCCCGCCATTTACCCTCTCTGAGGGCCTGCATGCCGGTGTTGAAGTTCCGGAGAGCACCTATGATGAGGAACATGTTCACATCTGCTGTGGCATCGTCAACTGCGGTGGGAACGTTGGAGACGAGTAGGGGTGGTGAGCGGGCGCTGCAGGCGTGCACGTCCACTTGGTCGTATCCAGCTCCTAAAAAGCATATTCAGTATGGCGAGATGTCGCAGTGGGATTCTGAATTTTGGGCAGGAGAGAGAATGTAGCCTCGCGGTTGCTTTTAGGCAAAAGAGGTACAACCATGAAGAGGGAAAGGATGTACACTTTCTAGTATTAAAAAGCGACGTAGAAAATAAAACGCAATAAGAGAAAGGGCGGGTGGGTTGTCGACCTACCACAATGAGCTAGGAATCTCAGCGACTTCGGCAAGGCATTAACCAGTTCCTCATCGAAGAGCCCCGTGATGCTAACCGATCCAAAGGTGCGATAGGCTACCACAACGCCATCCAGTTTGCCGCTGCGGCATTCCTGGATGAAATCTTCCCGGTTGGTTGATTGAGGGGTTACCAATTCCGCAATATCTGAGAGACTGTTCCAGGTGGAGCGTGCGCTGGAAAACTCGACCCAGGCCGGAAGGGGGCAGAGAGTTAGCTAATGGAAGACAATGGAATGGCATCAGGGTATCGTTCAGGGTTGACAGAGCGCCTGATCGGAGGGGCCGACATGAATGTCCCAACTGAGATGATTGCTTATTAGGGTTTATGTGTGACGCGGCGCAGGACGTACTGGTCTATCTGGCCCAGCAGTAGGACCTTTGGTTTCGGATGGGATCCCATTGTGAGACTGCCGTATGCGCGTAACAGACACAGGCCAGAATGGCTGAGAGTAGGTCTTCTGTCAGGTGTGTTAGTGATGGATGTCTGGAAACACGCCTCGGGATGACTGGAGATGGGGGGGGAATGTACTACATACTACTGTGGTACTTGCTCGAGACAAGATGAGCTGCGAAATCAGAAAAAAAAAGAAATCTATATTTTATACGGGGTACGTCTATCACATGAGGAAGAGTAATAAAGCAAAAGAGAGGATTGAGGGATCTGCGGGTTATAACATTCACATCGTACACGCATCCCACGCGATCGATAGTCACTTGGGTGGAACTTTGGCGGGGAAAAAGTGGACGGGATGTTCTCCAGCGATGGCGAAAACGCCGGCAACGAGGATCGAGTTGCGGACAAAACCAGGAGGGAATGCTATCTCGCGGATATACTGTATATTTAATTTCATTCGAATTCAAGACCAATGGCATCCCCAGAAATTCTCATCACTGCCCATATCTCCCATTTGCAGCTGGAGAAAGCCCATGCTGGAAATTTTCCTGCAGTCGTCAACGAGCATTGGAGGTAACTAAAACGGGCTCGAACATTCGAGCCGAGCTCCTCTCGCGGACTCTCGGCCGAGCACAAGTCCAGATACTCTGCATTGAGAACGAAGTCGGGATGGCCGGTCACGGCCCTTATGCTTTTGTAGAGATCGCTGTGTTTGAGAAAAGACATCAAGAGAACGCTTATCAAACCCAGATATAATACACCATTGTTCCCGGAGCCTACTGCTGCTCAGTCAAAACCCTTGTCCAGTCGAATTTTCTCCATCTCTTCCTGAAGCCATCCACACGCCTATCGCTGCCCCGATGCCATCGTCCCTGTCGCCTGATCACGTCCGGCCCCAAGTCTAACATGCCTCCGATCACCTCTCGTGCAAAGAGATCGCCCTTGGGCCAGCGGTTCGGGTCATCAACAACGTGGCCCAGCCCGCCGTCAAGCTCGAACCAGACATGGAAATACGGCATCTCTTTGGCCAGCGTCCGGCGGAAAGCCAGCTTTCCTAGACCATCACGCGCTTTGGCCAATGTATCTATCAGCTTCCTGTGCTGCGTCCATTCTTCGTCCGCTGCCAGGATGGCTTCCCTGAAGAATGCCGGACATGTCTCTCCTAAACTGTAAGGTAGCGGTACTGCTTGCATCGCTGCGTGCCGATGACGTTCCGGATGGGCTGCGTTTTCGTAAAAAATGACAGCTCGACCCTGATCATGGTACATTCGTGTAAGACACTTCATGAAGTTCCGGATCTCCTCCCATTCGTCATCGTCACATTCCAACAGATTCTTTCGATGTTGAATAGGGACAATGCATGCGCTCCCCTCGCTCAACTCTGGTTCAGTGGGTAGGGTAAGATATACCCGTGTCGCTAGCGACACAACTGGAGCCACAGGAGGCGTTTCTGTGTCTTCTTGGTAGCAGAGCGGACAGTTGTCCAGAATCTTGTTCATCTTGTGGAACTCATTGATTGCGATGTTCTTGAGATCGAGCTCCGATTTCTGCACGCGTTTAGCGAGCTTTGATGCGTTCTCGTCCATATACTCAAGGTCGTTCTGAGAAGGAAATGTCAGTTAGTTTTCCATTCATTTTGGGGAAAAAAAAAAGAAAACTGGGAACCTACATCAAACTTCGCGTCCTTGGCAATTCGCTCTGCGAATCGCCTTCCCTCGCCTCCAGGCTGACCTCGCGTCCTCCGCTCTTCGCGGACCATGTCTTCAATGGTCATGTCCTCATTTTCTTCGACAAGTCCCCTTTCTTTGCCTCGCTTTGTTTCGACTGGCTTGACTTCACCTCTCTTCCCGCCTGCCAGCATCCGGTTGTTCATCACTCCAAGGACAACCACATCGGATTCTTTGCTGTTTTCAGCTGCTGCAATCGCTGCATTATACTCCGCTTCAAGCTTCGCAGCGTCAGGTGCCCCCCGTAGCTTAGCCTTCATCATCTTGGCCTTGAGTCGATTCAGGGCAGTAGGATCAAGAACCTTCGTCTCGTGCTGCACTGGTTCCGTTTTCATCTCTTGTCCTTGAGGTGGTAACTCTGCGTCTTCTTCATGCTTCTCTTTTCCCCGTTCCTGCGTCAGGCCCATCTTCAACTTACGCTCCTGGAAGAGCTCCCCAGTAGGCTTTTCCTTGCCAATGTAATCTTTCCCATATCTCTCCCTCCGATCTAGTTCAATCTCCTCTTCCCTCGCATCGTCAAATGACTTCAGGTCACCAAACCGTTCAATCGCAATGTCCTCGACTTTCCGACCCGTCGCTTCTGCCTCTCTGTAAACACCCCTTAATTTTGTCATCCGCCATTGCGAACCCGCATCACCGAATGTATAGTCAACCACATGTTCTGATGGTTCCTCAGCGGTGGGTGGAACTGGCTCTTCATTCTCCTTGGCCACATCACGTAAATGCCGATTGAGTTCCTTTTCGTGTATCTTCAACTCGAAGTCCGCTTGAAGCATTCGCTTAGTGGGTTCCTCTTGCTGACTTTTGTTCGGCCGATGGATATAGTCGAGATCGAGGGCGGTCGGTGCTTCCATCCAAGCGTCGCGCTGCAGTTTCTGCGGTTCTTCTTGCACGACTATAGATGCTTCTTCCTTTTCATTCTCTTCTTTCTTCCGCTCACTTTCATCTCTGCTTTCTCGACGGTGTCTCCGTTTGTGAGAGCGCTCGTCATCGTAGTCGTCGCCATTGCGCGTAGAGTGCCGGGAGCGTTTGTGCCTGTGTCTCTCTTCCTCATCGCGGTCGCGGTCGTTTCGGGACGAATGATGTCTCTCGGAATGATGACGATGTCTGGATTCGTACTCAGTTCGGTCTCTGTCTCGATCTCGATCTCGATCCCTGTCTCTATCTCTATCTCTTTCATTGCTTCTGTTTCTGTGTCTGTGTCTGTGCCTGTCCCTATCCTCGTCGCGATGTCGATGTCTGCGCCGCTCTCGTTCCTTCTCCCTCTCTTTTTCCCGTTGTCGGCTTGCCTGCTCCTCTGCTAACTGTTTTTCAAAATCATCCAGCGTCATTATTTATATTTTCCCCCTGGTGGATTTTTGATTTTCGGTGTTTCGCTGATGGAGAAGCATTGGATGGATGACAAGTCTGCCACTGCACTAACTCAGCAAGCTTTCCACCTCAAAACAAGTGACGTCTTTCGGCCTGGACCATCAAGAAAAAAAGTAACAGTAAAAACATCCCGCAACGAACCATTCTGCAGAACACACATACCCACCTGGAAGACAGATTTTGCCTCTAGGAGTCATCTTGAGTCCCATACCTTCAAATTAATCGACTGCTAGTCTCACTACAGTTTTTGCTAGAATGGCGGAGGGACGAACTCCCCCAGTTGCCGTCGTCTGCGTCGGCATGGCTGGTAAGTCCCCCCTCCCCCCACCCAGGAACAACGGCCGAACAAGGAAAAAAAAAACGAGGCAACAGGTCTAATGAAGCTCGATTATAGGTTCTGGAAAGACGACTTTTATGCAGCGTATCAATTCGCATCTTTACACGAAGCGCCAGCCACCGTATGTTCTCAATCTCGACCCCGCTGTTCACTCAGTTCCCTTTGAAAGCAACATTGATATTCGCGATTCGATCAACTACAAGGAGGTGATGAAACAGTACAATCTAGGTCCAAATGGCGGAATTTTGACGTCTCTCAACCTCTTTGCTACGAAAGTCGATCAAATAATCTCAATTCTTGAGAAGCGCACACTGGCCGACCCCGCGCAGGACCCCACCGCAAAACCAATCAAGCACATCCTTATTGACACGCCGGGACAGATAGAGGTGTTTGTGTGGAGCGCATCTGGAAGTATACTGCTAGAGTCTTTGGCCTCTTCATTTCCAACGGTGATTGCATACATCATTGATACGCCGCGCACAAGCTCAACGAGCACGTTCATGAGTAACATGCTCTACGCGTGCAGTATCCTCTACAAGACGAAACTTCCTATGATTCTTGTGTTCAATAAGACAGATGTGAAGGACGCAGAGTTTGCAAAGGAATGGATGACGGATTTTGAGGCGTTCCAGGCTGCACTTCAGCAAGAAGAAGAGGCTGGCGCTTTTGGTGGCGAAGGCGCTGCGGGGCCTATTGGTGGTGGAAGTGGATACATGGGCTCATTTTTAAACAGCATGAGTTTGATGCTCGAGGAGTTTTACCGGCATCTGAACGTGGTCGGTGTGAGTTCCATGACCGGCGCTGGGGTCGATGAGTTCTTTGAAGCGGTGGAGGAAAAACGCAAAGAGTTTGAGCGAGATTATAAACCAGAGCTGGAGCGGAAGCGGAAGGAGCGGGAGGAGGAAAAAGAAAGGAAGAGAGAGATTGAGCTGGGAAAACTGTTGAGAGATATGAACGTTTCAGGCAAAACAACGGCTGAAAGTTCAAAGAAAGATGAACCTGAGACCGTCTCTGAAGCAGAGGAAGAAGATGACGATTCAGACGATGATTATGGGGCTGGCTCCTCTAACCAGCGTGATGATGCTGGCCTTACCCAGCGTTACAAGCAAGCACTCCAGGATTCTAGCACAGGGCTCTCGGAGGAAGACCAGAGTTTTGCACGATATATTCGGTCGAGCAATATCGGATGAAAAAGCTCGGTGAGAACCGATTGATGTGTATGTTTTTGCATACACACAGGGTCTTGCGTGCTACTGGGCCTTTATATGTGTGGCGTTCGGAGGTGCATCGAGCATATTCAATCACCCCACGGCGTAAATGATATTTGGAAATACTTAAGATTGTGCATGTGTGTTCAAAACCGAACTTTTGATTTTTCCTTAGCCTTCAAGACTCCCTTTTGTGATACTCCTGTTGAGCCCCAGTTTTTTGCCGTGGCAGACCCTTTAGGGGCCCCATAAAGGGAATCTTCTCAGAGATTAGTATGTGCGTGATCTTCGTTTCGTACTTCTTTCTTCTTTACTCCTCGGTTTTCTTGACAAACAGACTCTTTTCATTGGGCTAAATTTGAAAGTATTTGGCCAAAGAGGAACCGCCCCATCTTGCAACATCCAAGTGCCGGTCCAGGATGACTTTCCCGCGCTGGTGATCGTCTCCCCACAAAAAGGGATCAACTGGGTTTCAGAACGCGATTACCTGTCTTGACAGTGAAATTCTCAAATTTTCTCCTGCCATTCGTACAAAGCCTCGAACGAGAATGATATCCTTCCGGACCAATAAAAGCACACAATTATTTTGACGAAGCCGAGGCTTCTTCAGGATTCTCATACCAAACTCTTCTTTGGGCGGATGGTCTTTCAAGGAGAGGGAAAAAAAACACCTATTTACTTGAGAGCATCGGCAAATTCTTCTTCAATTCGCGGCAAATCTCTCATGGAAACTCTCTTCTACAGAATGCCATATAAAGGAGGAACTGCGTGCAAACCTGGATGAGAAACCCAGGATCCGCTCGACGCAGTCGCAGTCTCAGACAGGGCGCGGCATTCAGTAGACAATGAGAGCTTTTTTCGGTTCCCTCCTTTTCTGCCTTCTGGCACTCGTCATCCCCATCAATGGCCAGACAGACGAGGAGCACCCATGTTACCCCTACGAGCTCATCATCTGCCGCGCTACGACAGAACCATCACCCCTCGGGGCTCAGCTTGGACCACGCACAAAGGATACGATTGAAGCGATATTGGGCGAATCCATCCTCGTCGTGGGCCTAATCTACCCCGCAAGCTTCGACATCCCCGAATCTCCCGAAACGGGCATTCGAAATCTCGTGACTCGAATCCGCTCGCGTGCAGAGCAATGTCCCGACATTAAATTCGCCTTGACAGGTTACTCTCAGGGTGCCGATGTCATCCATCATTCGCTGCAGCAGCTGGCGGAGCTGCAGGACAGAATTGCAGCAATTGCAATGTTTGGTGATCCGCTGACTTCAGTTGGCTTCCCGCCTGCGTACGAAGGGCGTGTATATAACACCTGCAACAGTAGAGATCGGGCTTGCGGTGGTCGTGGTACGATTGGCCATCTGGCATATGGGCGGCAGCCCGAAGCCTACGAGCCAGCGGTTGACTTCATCGTGGAAAGACTGCAGGAAGCCAGTCCGCCGGTGCCCAGCGACCCCAGGCCGACACTGGCGGCTTTGCCTCCAGCAGGAGACGCGGCAGACTTCCTGAACCCATTGGTGACTTGGCCGCCGCGGGACTGGGCACAGCAGTACACGGATGGATGGGTGGCAGAGCCAGTATGGGTTTGATTCATCCGTCTGCTCAGGAGCCGCATACAGTGCCCAAAGGAGTTGCCTTGCCGAGACTTTTGAGGAGGAAAATTGGTCCACATGATCAACATATCAAATTGGCTTTCATTGTCAGAGAGAACCCCGTGTTTATCTTGGTTCAATCTCAAAATAGAAGCTTATGCAACATGAAAGTCCTTCTCATAACTCTTTACAACATACCTTTTCATACCGGGACTCAAGACCCATCGTCGACTGTTTCTGACCAGCTGTGACGATCGCAATATGTCGAGGTTCCCGGAACACAACTCGACCCTCAATTAAACCTGAAAATTCTTCTACAAGCACAAATGCTGGCAATAATGTACTACTACTAGCCTTCTTTATTGGCATTCAGGAGGCATCAATTCGGAACAATAAAATCAACTCAGGTAATGTTCATTGGCAAAACTGGAATCAGCAGCCACCTACTCAAGGGCAGAAGACTGAACAGTGCTGGTGAGAGTAACTGAAGATGAGAGATGACCATAAACATTGCCACTAATGTCAGTCGTCGAGCTCCTCCATGTTGGCAACCTCGCTGCTTGGCCGAGGGTCCAAGCCTTGTCCACCATGATGTCATGCTCTGCGTCCACCCAAAGCCAGGTGATTCATCGTCTCTCATTAATATTTACTCGTCATAACTGCGCTGCTTGTTGGAGTAAATCGCAATATATCAAAAGAACCCGACATTACAAGTAATTGTTTTGCTCGATATAACCTGCATCAGCAAGTTTTTCAGCATGGACGTGAGTGGGTTGTCCGCCCTCAACACTGCCCACTGCTACTAACCCTCTTAATGCAGGTCTGGTACGCTTATACCTACGCGACAGCAGGATGGTTGGGTCTGCAGGGCATATCCCTTCTTGCAGCACCGAAGATGATTATCACAGTGCTACAAGATGAACCACGACCATCAACCTGTAGGTTTTCACCTCGCAGCAGGAGTGAGCTTTTCACCGACGCGGACTAACACTCGCCTCTGCAGCGCTGGAGATCTACTTTTCGCGCTCTCTTGGCCTCAGTCTCCTCGCCATGTCCCTCATCAATCTGATTCTTACCGGCTCAGTGGCTCTGACGTCCTCCGTGTCTGTTACTGCGGAAGAAACAGATCCCACGGCCCCGTTCGCCACGCCGTCCATCATGACCACTTCTCTCTTCCACGCGGCTGCAGCATTCTACACATATTCCTGGTTTGTTGAGGGAGGGGGTCAGATGGCGTTTGGGGTAGCGATGATCGGCTATGGCTTGCTGGCATTCGCCGGATTGTGGTGCCTCATGTTTGCCCGGAGCGGAGGGAGAATTAGCAAGAAGACAGGTGCGGACAAACGGGTGAGCGGGTTTCCCTTCAGAAATGTCGAAGCGGATAAGAAGAAGGGGAAAGGTAAGGAGATGTAAAAGACTGAAAGCACGGTGCGACGTGTTGGATGGTGAATGGTGCCGTCTGCTGCATCGGATCGATACAACATCCTACAATATACTCTCATGGGAGAGAGTATGTAGCATCGCAACGGGGAGTTTAGTAACAAGATATTTTTTGTATCATCTTAGCACCATTGATGTTGAAAATAAGATCGAAGTGGTAGCTATCTATTTCATATTATAAAGTTGAGTCCGATCGACATCAAAGCCTAGAAGAGAAGAAGATTGATCAGTCGTGAGACGAAGAGTAAGAAAGCATTTAAAGAAGCAAGTGCCAAGCCGGGATCCGACTGGCGCCAACCCCACGGCCGAGCATCGGTTTTGCGGGCAAACTTGACGCCGCTTCAACATCCCCCAAGCTCCATGGCTGCTTAAGCTTTCCACCCCAGCTTCAGAAAAACGCGATAGTCGCCTTCTGTCGAGGCCGACCGCGCATGACGGACCACAGATAGGGGATGGAGGAGGACGACGGACCACAGGGTACTGGCCTGGCCCTGGACGCGAACAACGAGAAACTGCATACTTTTGTGCCGGGTGAAACACCAGCTGGCGAACCCTCAATCGAGCAACAGGCGCACCCAGGCGCACCAGACCAATTGAACGGTCTTCCCGACTCGCTGCAGCTGATTGCCGATGGCCAGCAGGCTCATATACAGAGTCAGTCGGACACGCAAATGCGGGCCGACGCTGCCAACGAGGGCGACGCTGCACACCTGATCCAGCGCAGTCGACAGCCAGACAACCAGACCCCCCACGCGCATCATAATACATTGGTTGACGGAGCCACCCGGCAGCGATCGATTGAAGATGGCTCCCGTCAGGCAAATGAGCTGCAGTCGCACAGCCAGCCGCAGCCGCCGCAAGGACAGCCGCAATTGCAGTCGCAGCATGTCCACCTGCAGCTTTTTCTTCAAAACTCCCCTGTCCCGCAGTTACCCCAGCACCCACAGCTGCAGCAACTACAACAGCAGACCGTGATCGCTGAATCGAGAGCTGAACAGATGCACACGATGTTTGCGTCCGCGCCGCCGCCGCCGCCGCAGCATGAACAGCAACCCTTTCCGCAGAACCTTTTGCCAAACTTCACTAGCACCGCCAGCTTGGAATCTTCGCAGCCTCCTATGAAACAACGCGAAAGCCATTTTAGTAACATGAAATTGATTCCAAACCCACCCGATCTTCAGAAATGGCGAGAAAAACTCTTCAACGTGGAGGATACAATTGTCTTGAGCGAGGAAGAGTAAGTGCAGACGTTCCTTGATTTGGGATATTCTTACGAATGTGAAAATCTCACTATGTGGTCTTATCAATAGATTTCAGACTTATTTTCCTCATGTCGACAACGTCTACTCCCACCGCTCCACCCAGAAATATAAGCGCAAGCCGTTCATTTCCCACTACTGGGACTGCCGCCTTAAGGGCCGGCCCCCAGGAACCCCGAAATCCTCCGACCCAAATAAAAAGAAGCGAAAACGCGTAGCTCGAGAGCGAAACCTGTGCGATGTCAAGATCAAGATTACCGAATACTTTCCCAGCGCAATGACCGGGTCACCGGGCCTGCAGGCAGGGCTGGACGCAATCTCATCGGCGCATGCAGCGCAGCAGCAGCAGTCACAGCAGTCACTTGTGCATACTGCACATGGCGGCATTCCTGGCTGTGCGCAGCCGTTTGGCGTGCTGACACCCAGTACCACCCTTCCCGCGGGACATCCGGGAGCGAGTGGTAGGCGGTATTATACCATACAAAGGGTGAATGGAAACGGTGGAAATGGTAGATCGGATTCAATTGGTGGACCACATAGACATACGCTGGAAGAGAGCGATAGGGTGAAAAAGAACAGTGTACAGCGATTTTTGCTAAAAGAGGAGAAAGAGAGGAAAAAAGCCATGGTGAGTGCGAGCGCGACACCGACTACTTTACGACTCAACCCCTGACGTCATATGACGAAATGCCCTTTTGATGTTTTCCTCTTCCGTGAAAAGCAAAACTTTCCCCTACAAAACGCAGACTAAAAACAACACACCGCGACGAGGATTATATCGGGTTCTTTAAAGGAGATTTCGATTGATTTGAGCTATCATGTCTAACCAAAATCAGAACCAGCAAAAGACATACCACAAGAAGGCGTCCGGTTACGCATTTCAGACGGTTAAGCACCATCAGAAGGAGAGTGATTTAAAGTTGTACGGAAGTTGTTTCTGGTAAGCCCGCCCTTTTTTTTTTTTTTTTTTTTTTTTTTTTTTTTTTTTTTTTTTTTTTTTTTTTTTTTTTT
>FQSS02000073.1:0-40022 GCA_900128795.2 Malbranchea cinnamomea
CCCTTCGCTAATCTGACCTAGCTCAGTCATGTGACCCACGTAGATAGATTCCTCGGACCTCCTCTACCAATTCAATCCTCAGACTCCCTACAGGTTATGAGCCCTCGTTGCTGTGAAAACTGCAGATGTGGTAGTCTCGCTGCATGATATATGCTTCTATCAATTAACTGTGCTAAGGTCGTTTTGGAACCTAGCGTTTGGTGTAATGACCGAAAAACTCCAACATCATCACGTCTCGCTAGATATTCGATGTTAAACTAGGTCCTGATGGTCGTGTTGAGAGATTCAAGGCTCGCCTAGTAGCGAGAAGCTTTACACAAGAGCCTGACAAAGAATTTGATGAAATCTTCTCTCCTGTCATGTGCCTAGAATCCTTAAGAGTTCTGTTCTCTCTGGCTGCAGCTTACTGCCTGATCTCTTATATTATGGATACTACAAATGCCTACATTGGATCAGAAATCGACCGGCTAATCTTAATGACTCCCCCTGAAGGCATTGAACACCCGGCAGGCCAAGTTTGCGAACTCCGCCGATCACTATATGGCCTAAAACAATCAGGCAGATTCTGGTACCAAAAGATCAGTAAATACATCATCTCCTTAGGGTTCAAACCAACCTCCACAGACCCTAGTGTGTTTATTAATTCCTGAGGAATTATTATAGCACTATATTCACCATTTCATGATGTATGCCTAAGACAATTGGTACTCCTTGCTACTCATGGTCGTGTTGTATATTGTTACTCACCCTGCGAATGCTATTGGTCTGAGCCCATTTCTTTACACACACAGATAGGAAGTTAATGCACTGGAGCTCTTTAGAGATAGTAGTAGCACTGTCGTAGCCCCTGGCCGGAATAGTCCTGCGGTACAAGGAGAACGCATCATCAACCGTCTTTACCAAGCATTGGAATAAGCACAAGCTTTGATGACTGCCATGCATTAGAATAGGCACAAACTTTGATAGCTGCTAAGCAAGAGGACTATGAGTATCACATAAATGCCCATTACACCCCTATACCCATGTACAAGCAGCATGACACCTTCATGGCGATTAAATGGCTCGAGGAGGGAGACATAAAATGTTGGATGAAGATGGGAGTATCGTTTCAGTAGACGAAGGGTGTAGGCCTGTCTGCCTACAATTTGGATAACTTCAAATGGCTCTAGGAAGCGATCATCAAGCTTCTTAGAAGGTCACCATGTTTTGATATTTTTGGCATTGAGGAGAACCCATTCGCCAATGTGGTAGCTGCCTGGAAAATGTTTGGTATTGTAATTGCTCTTCTGTGTATCCAATGGGCCACGCAAGCTATCAGCAATGTTAGCACTTATATCATCAAGTTCTTTGATGCGTCTTTCCATGGTATCTATTTGAAGGTCCAGGTTTCCTGGCTCAGGGGTTAGCAGGCAGCGGTTTTCAAGAATGGGTCAGAATCCTAGTGATTTCAGTATGTGGATGATATCATCATACTAAACCGCAAAGAACATCGCAATAAGCCATAGAGAGCACGAACTAGTTACCAAACAGTTCCTGGTCTGGACAAACCTTCAGGATGCAGGCAGTAGACCTGCTTGTCAGTGTCTAGATAGCTGTTGAAGAATGCATTTACACCGTCATAATGTCGAGCATCGAGGTCGAAATAAGTCATAATCGCAAGTAGTACTCATGCCATACATGTGGCCAAGGTGTCTGAACGCGTATTCTTGCCATTTGCCTTCACTAGGTCTCCTCGTATGACCAAGCGTGCCTTGAACTTCAAGAGGAAACCTTCGTCATCAAATTTATAGGAGAATACCCACATAAGAGGTAAAAGCTGCTTGCCGTATAGAGTGGGAACTATCTTGTGTGTTCTTCGTTCTTCAAGCTTTCCGACTTCAATCCTAGCTGCCTTAAACCAGTAGTCCCGAAATTTGTGCTTCTACATTTCTTTCCACGTATGAGGTGCTGGAGGTAAATTGGACCTGTGAATGGCCTTCTTTCCAGGTTCCAGATTAGCACTAAATGCTGACTGTAATGTGGTGTTGAAGATGCCTAGGACTCTGCTGGACAACTTGCGCTTGCGCTTCCCTTCTATTATATTGTCTTCAGAAAAATCGGCAGAGATCTCATTATGTCGTGATGTAATGTTTGTACGAGGTATAGGATCATTAAAGTCAAAACTGCCAGGCATCTACGTGCTAGTAGGGTTCTCCCCTTCTCGTGGAGGATTGGTGTCCATGAAAGTGTCAAGGTCCAAAGCTAGTTGCGTTGCAGGGTCGAAATCCGAAGAGTCTAAACCCTCAATGTCATTGTAAGAAGCATCATACGTAGGGTCAGCGTGGCCAGGTACAGAAGCAGGCTCATCAATAGGATCACTGGGTGCGACATCCACGGTCTTCAGCATAGATTCCAGCGTAGGTTCAGGTGTATGCAATGAACCTACGCCAGAACCTATGCTGAAGGTAGCTGAAGCCCTCTTGGCCTCAGTGTCTCTTACGGAGTCTGTAGGGGTCTCTATGATCGTCTCTCCCTGACTAGGCCAGATGTGAAAGTCATTATCTTTGTACAGCAACAAACTATTGAAAGAGCATGTCTCTGGTATATGAATGGTCTCAATAAGGTCCTCAACATGCTCAAGAAGTTGTTGTGCAATATGTGGTTCAGTTGGGTTGTAGTGTCTAGTTTCATCAAATCGTACATCCCTTGACCTAAAAACTCTATGCAGGTGAGGTACCTAGATACGGAAAATATTTGTCAATTCGTAGCCCACTAAATAGCCGATGTGGGCTCTTGCTATAGATTTGCGACCTTTAGGGACTTTGTTATCCAGTACATAGGCATGGGCTCCATAGGCTCGTAAATGCCCTAGTAGAGGTTTGGTCACTTGACAGTTGCGTTTGCCTTCCTTGATCATCCATTCGTTTAGAGTCTGCCATGGGGACTTCCATTCTAATGAATGGACAGGAGTTCTATTCGCCAAATAAGCTGCAGTACTCCAGGTCTCTGTCCAGAGGTTCTCAAGCAGTTTGGCGTCAATCCTTAAGTAGCGTTGACGTTCGCTTAATGTTCTGCTTGCACGTTCAACTGGGCCATGTTGCTCTGGGGTATAAGGAGCTGCAAGAACAAAATGTCGTCCAGTGTGATGAATCCAATTTTTGAAATAGCTGCTAAAGCTTCATTCGTCATCGCTGTGGATTTCTCGTACGTTTGTGCCAAATTAACGTTCGAGGTAGGCGACAAAGTAAGGTATAGCTTCGTTGATGTCTGACTTTTTGTATAGCCGGTCAAGAGCTTGCACTCTAGAATAAGGGCAGTAGTAGTGCAATAGGCAATTAATACTGTTGTACGAGTTAGAGGACTCGAATATAATGTCAACTCATAAATATTCAAAGGGATATTTGGCCAGTTGGTGCGGTGTACGTCTGGTGATTTGGTGCTTCAGATTTGCTAGCTCATAGGAGACGTTCAGAGGTTTTGGCTCACCTTCCTGTTGCTTGGACTTGTTAAGGTCAGTGATTATAATACCCTCGGAAGCATCAGGTAATTTTTGTATAGCTTCTTCTGATGGCCAGCTTAACCTAGATCTCCAAAGCTCTATAGTAGCAGAAGAAGATAATGGCTTCGCAAAGGTCTTCTGACTTGTTGAGGTAAAGGCGGAACGTGGATTTGGCTTGTATTCTAAGCAGTATAAGTCTTCGTTCAAAATTGCAGTAGCCGCCTTGACTCTATTCAGTTTGTAAAGCCCTAGACCTAGTTGTTCACCCTTTTCGGCCTTATAGCTCCAGCCAGCAAGATGCGCCTTTTGTAGCGAGACTAGACTAGATTGAAAGTTAGGTACGTATGCAATGTTTTGTAGAACGAAGTATTCGCCGTTATCAGGTTTGACGTAGGCATCATCAAAAGCTTCAATCGTTGTACGAGTATCTCCATACGTAAGGAACTCTCCATTGACTGGAAGGAGGTTGGTCAGTCTATCCTTATGCGCTGAGTTAAGGATGTGACTCGTAGCTGCAGAATCTACAAGGATACAATGATAATATGTATGATCTTAGGGATAGGAATCATCGTATGAAGTAGGCATTGGAGTGGCAGAAAATGTAGTATAAAAGCCAGCGTATTTATGCTCTGGGGATTGAACATAATTTGCATTATCAAAAGGGGCCATATAATTTTGCTGGTTATTTCCTTTCTGTAAACCTCTCGCCTTATATTTTTCGAGAATTTTCTGAACCCTTTCTTTGACTTCTGGATTCTTCAATTCGTCATTGATCTTTTTGCGGATCTGAGGGTCTTCATTCTAACCTTGCCTGAGCTTTGAAGGTATGGGGTACCAGCAGCTTGTATACAGGTGCATAAGGCCGCAGAGGCACGGTTTGTTCCAGCCCTTTCTTTCTGACTTCTTGCCTGAGGTTCCGTATGAAGCATTAGGGGTGGAGGGTCCAACCCAGGGATCGTTCGTAGGGTCTGCTGGTAAACCCCCAAGTGTCGCTTTAAATGCTGTGCGATTGGTGTGATGCATAGGAGTCATCATTTGGTAGTAGTCGTAGAAGACATTTGTTAATTTTTCCCATGTGATTTGGTTGTCCTTCATTTTCTCCAAATTACTGGCTGCAAAGCTTCGATCAATCATCATCATGGCATGCAAGAAATCCCTCTTGATAGTATTGGCCTGTGGTAACTTGACTTCTTGAACCTTAGACTTAATATCTGACTCCTTCGTAGGGCCATAAAAGTGTTGTAAACCTTTGAGCATTGCGTACGGGCTTCTGGAATATTTTTTCCCATCCTCATCCTTCTGCGTCCACATCCTGTACTTGATTTCCCTTGAAATGGTGTTGGAGATCCATTCTATCATGCACTTCAAGCCATTGTTTTGTACGTCCCAAATCTGTTTTTCTTCACGGTAGGCCATCAGGAGCTGGTTGTAGCGGTTTCCTTCTTCATTTGAAAGATCTAGTATGGAGGTTGCATCCCTGTTAATTGCAGAATGACGTTTGGCCGAAGTTGAGCAATTGAATAGAGTAGTAATAGAAATTCCAGCTTACTGGGCAACCAGGATCATAACTGTGGAACTAGACATTCAGAAAGTACAAGAAATCTCAGATTAATCAATTTTTTTTTATTGTTCTACATAAAATCTCTGTACAAAAGTGTGATCTTATATAGATGCGAAGAGAGAAAATTCTGCACAGAGAGCTAACCAAATAAGGAAAGGGCTAACAAATATATGCTAACAGCTGAACCAATTTCTACTGCCAAACTCATTCACCAAACCATTGCAAAGCTTCAACAAGCTGTTCAGGGTGAGAAGAATGCTGACTTGAAAGCCAAATTGGCTACTCAACAGCAAAGTAGAAAGGAGCGTGGTGCAAAAAGGAGATGGCAAAACACTACAACTGGACAGTAAATTAAGCTGAAAATTGGACAGTAAGATAATCTTGATGAGCTGAATAATGAGAGATCAAACATTTGATGAAATGAAACGTGGGTGTTGTGCTGTAGCAGGTGTGACATTGGCAATTTTGGGGAAGAAAATGCCAAGACCAGCAAGATTTGTATAGAAACCCCACGAAAAAATTTTTCATGGACAAAACATATATGCAATTATGACGACGGGCGAGTATTTGGATATGAAAATTTGCGAATAAACTGAGTTTAATGAGTGTAATAAATTGCAGGTTGAATTTTCGTGAAACTCATCATGGTTATAGTATGGTGGTTAATATTACAACTTGGTTCTTAGACTATGAGGTCAGAACTTCCAGATACTCTAAGTTCTGAGCTGATATACTTAATACTTATATCTGTATCATTAAGACTTCTTCAGATGAGGACACCTGTTCTGCATCTTCACCACCTCTATGTGTACTCATAAGGGGTCTCTAAGAACAAGATCTTTTCTGCAAGAAACTCATCTAGAAGATCCAATTATCTTCTAAGATGTCAAAGCTCTGGTCCCTCAATACCCCCACTACCTGACTAGAGAAAAATCTATTCAATAGATTAGTAGAAACTTTTAAGCCTATGATATAGCAAATAGGAACTCAGAGAAGGAGTGGCCCTAGTAATGAGTCTCCAACCCCTTCAGAACTTGATTCTGAGCCTCAGCAGACCGTTGAACAGCAAGACTATACCGACAAACATTGGAGTCAGTATCTGTATTATTAAGGCTTCTTCAGATAAGGACACCTGTTCTGCATCTTCACCACCTCTATATGTACCCATAAGAGGTCTTTAAGAACAAGATCTTTTCTGCAAGAAACTCATCTAGAAGATCTAATTATCTTCTAAGATGTCAAAGCTCTGGTCCCTTACTACTGCCAATAGCCTTCTTCGAAGTGGAGTTCTTTATATACCTAATGACTTGCTTGAGTGTGGAGTTCTTTATATACCTAATGACTTTGTACTCAAGCAGTGGATCAAAGAATTACACCACGATGATCCTTATGTAGGACATCATGGTTGTGACAAAACCTACAAGCTAGTCTGACATAAGTTTTACTGAGACAATATGTACAAAGACATTGTTAACTATATCACAATTTATAAATTTCATCAGCAGTTTATCACTATCTCTTATTGAAGGTTATGTCTACACTGCAATTTTCATTGTAGTTGACTGATTTATTAAACATGTTTACTACTTCACTGTCGAGGATAACATGAATACTGAACAGCTAATAAAGATCTTTTTCCATCATATCCTGAAGGATTATAGAGCTCCTGACTCTATTATCTCTGACCTTAATTCCCTCTGTACTTCTAGATACTGGATTGACAGAAACTGGGCTATATTGCTTAATCAAGCTGAGTTTTTATACAATAATAACTTATATAGTGCAATTGGGAAGAGGCTATTTTACGCATGTTTAAGTTACCATCCTGCACTTTACGCTAATCTTGACCTGAACTATGCTCCACAAACTGCAAGCATGAAGGAATATCTTAAGAAAATTAAGGAAGTTCATATCAAGATTGATGAAAGCTTAAGACAGCTCAAGCTGCATATATGAAGTATTATAATAAGAAGGGTCAATTTAAATCCTATACGATTAGTGATATGGTTCTTCTTTCTACTAAGAATCTTAATATATAGAGACTTTTCAAAAAATTAGACAACAAGTTTATAGGTCTTTTTGAAATCATTGTGACCTGAGGCTCTAATACCTACATACTTTGTCTACCGAAATGATATTCCTATATTCATCCTACCTTATATATCTCCTTATTAAAGCCATATTATTAATGTGATAATGAAAATCTATTAGAGCTACAGCTAATTCTCGATGATAACTTTATCGAATAGGAAGTTGAGGCTATACTTGACAAGTATATAATACATGGAATAACAAAATATTTGATTATATAGAAAGGGTGTCTATTATATGAGAACTCCTAGTTAACAGAAAATTATCTTGATAGATGTCAAGAACTCTTTTAGGAGTTCAATGTAAAATATAGTATTACTCCTAAGTTTCTAAGAAAATGTGGCCGAAAGTGAGGCACTAAGATATAACTCTTTTTTTTCTAAACTTTGGTTTTTTTTAAGTTAAATGCTTGAGCCTCTTTTGTGACAAATATACATTATTTCCACAATAGACAGAGGATTCGACAGCTATCACTCTTCTTTAATTTCTTCCACTAAGTTTGAGAGGTTTAATAAAGATGCAACCAGTTCGATATACTGTATTCTAATATCTTCAAGCCTATGCAAGGTATCTAAGAAGATGAAGGTGCAAAGTGATACCTACATACATCACCTTCTATGATATCCTTATTGATAAATGAGCAGCTTACATAGAGCTACTGCTACTACAGGTGCTCCATAGCTTAGAGTAATATTATAAGAACTTGGAGATATAATATCAAAACAAGATTATAGAATTTTACTCTATGAGACCAAAGCTTGAGGATGAGCTTTCTTTTAGAAGGGAGGTACTTATCATAGTATGCTCAACTGTAAAGATCTCAACTGCGAAGATTCAACAAACTTACTACACCTAAGTAGAGAATAATCAATCTTATACTAACCTACTGTAACCAAGCAGAGAATAAGATATCCTTATTTTATCATCTCTGGTAAACATGAGATCTTATTGGTGCTTACACCTCTGTCATGTTAGCAAGCAGCCAGTATTACTAAAATAATAATCTAACTGTATAGTTATATATATCTCTAAATCATTGATCCTGCTAAAGAGGATCAAGCAATTCATCTTATATCTCTATATACTACTCTCTATAATACTATATCTCTTTTTCAAAGAGAATAAGTAGCTGTATCAAGTTTATTCCATATTTTTTGGTTCTACCTAATGTCATATCACTAGTAACTCACTAGAACTCAAGAAGCCAAAATATAGAAATATCTAATATCTGGCTACTACGTTCAGCTTTTCACATCTACTGACTTCTCGTATCTCTTTGTTAATTTCTATTACATGATATGGAGCATTTTTGCTCTACAGGAAGCTACTAGTGCCTTTTTAAGAACCAGATCTAAGTCAATTTTGTCCACCCAATGAGGGGGATACCCTATTATCATGTAGAAGGGAGTCTCTTTTGTTGATAAATGTACTAAATTGTTGTATGCAAACTCTCCATATAACAATCAATCAACCCAGGCATCTTGACAGTAATTGCTATACAGGTAAAGATACGTCTCAAGTATTTGATTCTGCACCTCTGTTTGACTGTTAGTCTGTAGATTGTATGCTGTGCTTAGGTTCCTATTGATACTTAGGTTGTAGCAGAGCTGAGACCAGTAATTACTCATAACACAGGCCTACAGTCTAAAGTAATATCAGTTGAAAAACTATACTAGCTGAAGACATTGTCAAAAAGTAGATTTGTAAGATATGGTATATATATATTTTTACAGCAAAGGATATATTTCACAATCTTTGTATATTGATCGATAATAACCAGAATGAAGTTAACCTCTTTTATCCTTTTCACAGGACAAGATGGCAAATCTGTGATGAAGTCTATAGTAATTTAACTTCAAGGTTGGGTTAACTTTAGCAGTATAGTCAATGTTCTATACAGAGTTTGTATCTTCACTTTCTCCTTCTGATAAGACTGGTAGGTCTTGCAGTATAAGGCAATGCTTTTCTACATCTTAAGCCAGAAGTACTTCATCTTCAAAACTGTGAGAATTTTCTTCTTACCAAAATAGCCTGACAATAGATCATCGTGATGGATCCTCAAGAGTTTCTGGCACAGTATAGGATCTTTAGGCGCATAGATAGCACTATTGAATCAGAGAATTTAGTTATCACCTTTCTCCTACTTCCCTCCTGTATTGCCCCTTTTCAAATATGGTATAAGATTTTAAAGTCAAATCCTATAAGGAATTTGATCCAACAAATATGGTACCTCTACACAATTTTGGTCAACAATTTTATAAAGCTGTGAAGATTTAGATAGTCTGTCAAGACTTCTATAAGGTATCTAGATCCCTTAAAATAATAGCATCAGTATGTGAAAGTTTTGACAATAGCCAGTATCTCTTAATTAAGGGTTCTGTAATTATATTCAGTAGTGTTAGCATATATCTGTTGGCCCTTTCCTTATTTGGTTAGCTCTCCTTGCAGAATTTTCTCGCTTCACATCTATAAAAGATCACAATTTTGTACAGAGATTTTTATGTAGAAGAATAATAGATCAATCTGAGATTTCGGATATTTTTCTGAACGTCTAGTTCCACAAGTAGGCTTAAACTTGAAAGACCAAAATATAATAGGATGTTACCACTTCTTATTACTATCGCTGTCATCCTAAGGTTGCAAAAGTATTGCACTTATCATAAATAAAGCAGCATCTGTTTCTAGCCTGATTGGCATAGGCCATTCATTAATCATCTGCACTCTTTCAGGATATATGTAGACTTTCTCCATATATTAGATAAATCTAAGGAATGATATAAAGGTGGTTTCAAATGAGCATTTCAACAATTTAGGGAATAACTTATATTCTCACAGGTGTTTTAGCACTGTGATTATATTCTGTCAGTGCTCCTCTTGTGTATATAAATACACTAGGATATCATCTAGATATACCACACAACATATATCAAGCAAGTCAGATAGACCAAGGTTAATGTATGACTGAAACGTGACTGGTATATTAGTAAGCTCAAATAATATAACAAGATATTTAAAATATCTATACCTGATATAGAACATAATCTTCTACTCATCTCCTTTTCAAATACATATTCTATGATAAATATCTTAGAGATCCAGCTTAGTGAAGAACAGTGCTCCTTGGAACTAGTCTAACATCTCATCAATCAAAGGCAATGGATAACAATTCTTGTTCATCAATGAGTTCAATCCCTTGTAGTCCAAGTTGAGTCACAGACTACTATCTACTTTAGGTACGAAGAGCACAGATGTGCCCGCAGATCTTTTCAACTTTAAGATCCGGCCTTTCCTTATGCTATTCTCTAAGTACTTCAGAAGAGTCTTCAATTCTTTCTGTGGAAGATTATATATTGGTATATATGAAGGCTTTGTACCCTTTTTCAATTCAATTATGTATATAGACCTGTCGATTGAGGGAAGCTCCACTGCCTTCTCCTCAGAAAACACGTCCTGAAAATCCTCAAGTTAATCCAGTAGACTCTCTGTAGGGAGGTTAGAAAGCTGTAGAGTAGTAAGGTAAACTTTACTACTAGCCTTCACAGCTCTGAGAAACCTTCCTACAGAGATAACTTTTATGTACTTTAGAATCTAGCTTAAAATAGTATCTCTCTGTCTTCTTTAGCCATTCTATGCTAAGCACAATATTTACATCTACTATTTAGATAGAGGTGAAAAAATGATCATATTGCTTGGACTTTTTCTCACTATAAATAGTCCCTATCGACGTGAAGTGTATCCTATAAAAAGGACTCTTAGAACTATTGAGATACCTAATAGTATTAATTAGCTCCTTTGGGATATTCTAATGGTCAATCATAGCTTACAGGCTATGCTCGATACCTTAAAGGAGTCATCCTTAGAGTTTTTCGACTTGGAATCCTTACTCCTTACAGGCTTACACATTGAAAACTTATGGCCAGGACTATTACACATATAGTAAAAACTCTTCTCCCTACAGGTATAGTACTTATTATAGGGAAATTTTCCTCCTTCACATTTGGATCTCTTCAAGTCTTTTTGAACCCTTGAGTTTGTCCTTTTGTGAGGTGCTATCACCCTATGAAGTCAAGAATCTTTTCGATCTTAGGCTTCCTACTTAGAGAATATTCTCATTACTTCTTGAGGCTGCAGTCCAAGAGTTTCTGATTTAAACCTTTATCCTTTGGGATCTCCAACTTCTTTTAGTCTCTGAGAATGTTCTCTAAGTAAGAGGCCTAGGATCGAAAAGTAGCATAGGTCTTAATAACCTTACTGCTACAGTTTAACTCGCAATGGATGTTATTGGAGAGTTTCGCTTTTGCAACCTAGGAGTTAAACTATAGTAGTAAGATTATTGAGACCTATGCTACTTTTCGATCCTAAGCCTCCTACTTAGGCTACTTCTCTGAACTCTTTCTCAGTGAAGAGGTCAGCTTAGAGGGCCTGGAGGTATGAGATAAAACTCAGGACATCCTGGGTATCCCTTTAGTAGATGTTATTCCAATGTTCTAAGGTATTAGTGCTATGAGTTGATAGGTATTCACACAGATCTCTACATCACATTTTGAATGCTTCCTAAGTAATAAGTATTGACTATCGAACCTGCTTATCACTATGCCAGATTTTATGTACAATCTTTTCAAAATGTATAACCGCATACTAGATCTTTTCCTTATCATCGAATTAGATAGAGACTATTAAGAAACTATATGCTATGAAGCGAGTTAAGTATTTTTGAAAAGACTGTATATAAAACCTGGCACAGATACTTTTTTTACTTTTTATATATTTAAATTGGTCATCAAAAAAATGAAGTTATTCACTGAGCTTTCTAATACCACTAGTACCTCCCTATTTAGGTAGTAATAGTGGTTTCAAATGGAGTAGGGTAGTGTTAATAGAACAACATCGTCCAGTATAATAAAATATAGCATTAGAGCTTCATATCTTGGTATGGATTATTTATTCCTGACTTCTATTGAGGTTACAACTCTTAGATATCATAGTACAAGCGTACAAATTGTAGAATAGCTAGAATAGGAAAGAAGATAGTAGGTATTAGATGAAGAGCAGGAAGAATAATTGGATTCAGAATGAAACCTCTTGATTTCCTAAAGCTTTGGGAAATTAAGCTATATTTATATATAGGAGTTTCTTGCCAGGTAGGTAGCAGTTCAATGACATAGTATCACTATGACAATTATCTTCCTTCATAAAAGAGTTCGCCTCAGACTCTGATCTAGTATGGCTGCTTTACATAAGATTGAGGAGCTATTTCTTTACCTAGGGGAAGGAAAAAGAAATGCTTAAGTGACTTCCCTGAGGCCTGTTTCATTGATATGAAGAAGCCTCATTTGCTGCAAGAGGCAGTGACGGTTGAGATTTCTGTTAAATCTAATATCTATGCTAAAGCTTGCATTTTGATAAAAGAATTAATAGGTGATGATATTCTTGATAAAACTCTCAAAAACCTTTCTTTGAAAAGAAAAAATAGAGAAAGAACTGCACCAGCTTAGTGATATAGTTACATTACTACACCTGGGATTTGCGTCTCTGGCCACAGCGCTTTGTAGGAATATCTTTGATTCTTTCTTCAAATTTCTGTAAGAGCTCCTGATAGTTTCTTAAATAGTTAAGGTCAAGCTACTGATTCCTGTATGATAAAAATCCCTTCTACTTAACTAGATACTTCAATCATTCTTTCATGAGTCTTTTGTCAAAAATATCTTTTACCTGCTACTCAAGATCATCACCTTCAATAATAGGCTGGGGTTCTGTAAGTGTAACACCTTTACAGCAACTGAATAGCTCTTAGAGTGAGAAATGAAATGTTAGATAAAGAAGGAAGTATGATTTAGGTAGATGAAGAGTGTAGGCTTATCTGCCTACAACTTGGATGACTTCAAATAACCCTAGAAAGCGATCATTAAGCTTCTTAAAAGATCACTATGTTTTGATATTTTTGGTATTGAGAAAAACCTATTCACCAATGTAGTAGCTATGTAGAAAGTGTTTGATATTATAATTATACTTCTGCATATCCAGTATACCACACAACCTATCAGCAATTTTAGTACTTGTATTATCAAATTCCTTGATACGTCTTTCTATGGCATCTGTTTGAAGGTCCAAGTTTCCTAGCTCAGGGTTAGATATAACATTAGGGTTATAGCCTATAAGCATAAAGAATGGTATGACCTTTGTAGATGAATGACGGTATTGTTATATACAAACTCTACTTACAGAAGAAGTCTTGTCCAGTCATCTTGACTGTAATTAACATAGACCTGCAAAAAGTGTTCCAGAATTTACTATTGGCAATAAGCACTGAATCTTTAAGTATTGACAGAAATCTCTTCAATATTTAAAGACAAACAAGGAGCTTTGGTCAAAAATAATCAAATCTGATACTCTGTAGTTTATATAGACTTTATCCAAGAAGAAGTCAATCAATTCAATAGTACTTATGTTAGAAGAGACAAGGAAATACTTCACTAGTTTCGTGAACCAATGTACAATAATCTATATAGTATCACAAATGATATTATCATATAGTGATGGCAGCAAGCCCATGATAAAGTCCATAAACAAAGATTTCTATAGTCCTAAAGGAATAGAGAGTAAGGAAAGTTCACTATATACCTTAAATAATAAAAAAGAGCTGAGGGATTTTTCTCATAATAAGGCAGTCATCTCAGTCAGCCTTATGATGTAGTACTTATATGAGTTGGCAACGTATGCAAGTCTTGACATATTTCTCAATATTAGAGTAAAGTTTATCCCAGTAATATTTTTGTTGGATAAGTTTGTTAATCTTATTCTAGCTATTATGGCTTGAAAATAGATTATGATGATGGTGTGAAACTAGACATTTGGAAAGTATAAGAAACATCAGATTCATCTATTATTATTATACATAAAATCTCTGTACAAAAGTGTGATCTTTTATGAAAATGAAGTGAGAAAATTCTCCACAGAGAGCTAACCAAATAAGGAAAGGACCAACAAATATATGCTAATATACCCTCTTTTAGCTCATAGTACAGTAAAAAACAAGTAAAGATCACGAAATATATCAAGCGTAGGTTAGCAAATTTGACTTCATACGACGTTATGAGTCAGAAGTAGAAACAAGTTAGAGAATTCACAGGCCTAGTTGATAGGTCCTAAAGTAAGATCAATACAATCTATACTGCTTAAGTTCTAAGAGGTCTATAAAGCGCTCATGCTTCTGAACAGAATTGAGTGGCTTAATGAGGCTGTCTGCTGGTATTTGTGTAGTAGGGATCTATTTAACTTGTAGGGTTCCTTCTTGTATGTGTTCTCATAGCTAATGTTGGTGTATATCAGGCTCACAGCTCGGAGGTACCTAGAGAAAGTTCGCTGGTACCACGTTCGGAGTGGAACATCCATCGGCGATGGCAGACCTACCTAGCACCGTTCAAGTATAACTCCCTATATGAATTTCTAGTACTGGTCAGGTTGAAAAGGAGCAAAAAAATTATTTTAAGACCTCTACAGTCTACATTGTTATTTTCACTTTCTGCTTGTCAATGACAAGGTAGCATAACAGACACAGAGCTCAGCGATAGGATCATTCGATGGATCAACAACATTCCAGTCAGTCGTTCGAATGTATATGTGGGACATAGTTATACTAACTATAGATTTAAACAGATTCGAGCAGACCTTACAGCTTACATCGAAGTGAATAAATAGAACGTTAGCTATCAACAACCTGATGCAGAAACCCATGATGATGATGATGATGCATCGACAATACCTGATCTTGAAGATCTGGATGTGCCTGAGCTAAATAACCCTGAATCAGAGAATACATTCGAGGTGTGGGGGGCTACTATACCTCAGAATCATTCAATTCCTCTGTCAATGGGTCTTAGTCATGTATATGTCAAGGTTCACATTGTGAATATATGCTGAAAATAAACAGGAGCTGCTCACAGCCAACAGAGCTGTGATTACAAGCAATGGTCGACACAAAATCACTATATTGACAGTGCAAGATCACTTCATGATGCTAGACTATCCTAACACTTCTCCTCTTGGAATACTCCATTTTATCCACTCAGACAATCCTGTTGCATCCATAGCTCCTGATGGGGACTTGTCAGGAATAGCTGAGCAGACAATATATAATATCACCTCGCGCGTGATGTCATCAGTTAGACTCACTACTTGTTTTGCATATATCATATTTATGCTGACTATATTATAGATCCAGTTTGCCATAAGTGTCATTATTAAACCACGTATTGTCAAGACCAAACTCCTGACCAAACTTAATGACAATGATAGTGGGCGTGCATGACATAGGTCATACATATGCAGTGGTGTCAAGCGCTGTAAGTATGCAAGAGATATACTGATCAGTTATCAAAAGGAATATGACCAAGTGTCACTAAATATATTTTGGTTGCTTTAAACTTTGGCTGTTACTTCTGCACCAAAGAGCATCGAAGAAAAATTGAAGCAGAGGACATTGGAGTAAGTGATTTATATTACTTTTCTTGATTTGATACTGAGATATAATAAGCTACTATCATGCCTTTCTTCAAAACTAGAGCAGTTCAAGCTGCAAGTTTCAAGATGGAAATAACCAAATTGAAACCTGCTAAAGACGGCTTGACAATTTCAGTGAGCCACCTGTGATGTTCTGTCGGAATGATATAAGTATCTACTGAGCATATCCTACATGACTTCGCTACTGATTCTTTGAAAGGTCTGGATGATAGGTTGCTCCAAAAACTCTGATACAGAGCCCTGACATAGTGCTCAAGCCATCAGCCTTTATGCTTCTCGTATTAATATAGACTACCTCAAGACATTGGTTAGTTGTACTACAGTTGAACCCCCTAGCCACACCAAGTATGTACTTATATTTGCCATCCTATGTCCAAGGCAAAAAGATATGGTTAGTAGAGCAAACGCATACTCAAAATATGCCCAAGGTGTACTGACATTATATTAGACCAATCACACCCATAAGGTCTAGGAGAAGTAGAAAGCATAAAATGTCGCGCCAAATTTGATCTTTTTATACTACTGAACTAGAACTGATTTCTTTTTATATTATTTATTACCCGTAGGCATCATGCCCATTTCCCCCTTCCACCAAACAAACTTCTAGCAATAGTTGCAGATGAGGTTATAAAAGCAGTAGAAAGTCAAGACCTCTTGACACTAACTGCACGTAAGTCAACTTCTACAGTCCATATACCCAGCACTGATTTTGCATAAGGTCGCTTTATTCTATCACCACAGTTTACTGCTATTCATCAACAGTTTGGACCATCCACTTTGTGTGTACTATACCAGAGTCTGAAAGTGGAAGATCAGGTAGCTGCCTTGCTTCGAAAGCAAAAATTACTGACCTATCCTGAAGGAACCAGTCTTGCTAGTATGTGCTGTTTCTGCATATACTTTACCTATACTAAGTATGCCTAGGAGTCTTATGCGAATTCTCCTTCGACCATCTGAAAGATAGCAATGAGCAGTGGATTCATGATGTCCACTTTTTTGACAATGAGCATTACCTTATTCTATGCTGTACATATGCCCAGGCAAAGGCATTCAAGAATGTTCAGGCTATTGAAATGGATCTTTCATTTAAGATGATTCAAGGGAAAATAAACATATTTTCAGTGTCAGCATGGGATGGAGAGGCAAGGCGTATGTATAACATATGCCAGATATAAAACTGTATTTGAGTAATGAAGCTTACACTGGCAGGTTTAAAAACATATGCCTATGCTTTCTTGAATCTTGAGACACGCAGAGCATATGCCACGATGTTTGAAAAGCTCTTCCAAATGCTAGGAGAAGCTGCTTAGTACTCAGTAAAGTTCCTACATATCCATAGAACTAACTCTGGCATCTGTGCTATAACAGTGGATATGTGCAAAAAGCAAGCACCAGGTAAGGACGTTCTTTCTATATGCTAAGCATGTGCTTACAATCATTCTAGGCTTTGGTGACTTTCTCCATCGACTTGACCCAAGCCGGGAGTGGGCAAAACATCTTGCATATGTGCTCATCTTTTGCAAAACTCATGTTCAGAGAAATTTCAGGAAGATATTTGGTGATCATCCAGAACTACATCTGCTCTGGCATATCTGGAAATCAGATACTAAAGATCAAGTCCTTTACCGCCTGGATGAACTTTATTCTGCTTTTCCAGAGTTAACTACATAGGTTAACAGCAAAAAGAAAAGCTGGATTTTAAGTGGACTCACAATTGAGCAATCAAAGATTCCAGTACAATAGTGGACTTACGTTAGGGACCATACTGGTATAAGTGAAAGTAGTCATTTCCAGGATAATAATTTTGCTGGCTGCAAAATATTACTACTTACTGGAGTTTTGAGGTGAGTATACATCTGAGCAAACGATAACATATGCTAACTATAAATTAGGCTTAAGCAGCATTCTCAGGAAATGTTTACAAAACATGAGTTCGTAGTAGAGAAGGGTATTCCTTCAACTTAGAGAAATCAAGGTGAAGTGGCGTGACAAGCAAAGCTGATGTGGCAGAAAGGTTAGTGTCATACTTAGTATATACTTTGCTTATTCTAACAATACGTTTAGACCGCAAACAGTACAAAGCAGCGAAGCGACGAGCTAAGAATCTGAGTTTGCCATTTAACCCAGCAAATCCTTATGACACACCACTACTGGAACAGGGCACCACAGCATCAGTTACTGATTCTGATGCAACATCAGTATATACTGAGTATATGTCCACAAGCCCTCTCAGTTATTACTGAGACTACTCAAACCTCACAGCGGCGTCATTTAATACTAGAATCTCAGGAGGCTACTGAATCTAATGAACAGAGAGAGCGGATTAAGAGATTGGAGAAAGAAGTTAAGAGACTACAGGAAATTGCAGAGGAATAGGCTTTGAAGAAGAAATTAGAGGAGCTACAGCAAAGGATTAGAAGAGAGTAGATATCCAGCATATACTCTTATGTTTGGCAGCTGCAGACTATTAGAATATGTTATTGATTGGAAAGGGGTCATGCTTTTACTACATTTGACATATGTTTGACGCAATCAGAATTCATTTCTTCATCCATCTATATTTGATTTTATTGAATGCATTCTTTGAGTAATAACCTCAACAATGCAGCATTTAAGCAGTATCAGGAAGTTGACACTGCTAGGTACTGTAACAAGGTTCCGCTTTTTATTGGGATATGCTGAACTGGTTCCTAGGTTGTCCCTTAAGATATAGTGCAGCACGCCATCTACCATCATGTACCCATTTCTTCGAGGCACTAATTCAGCGTTGTTAGCATGTATAATGCACCTGCATGGGTGAATTCACTTACTTCTACCCCAGTGACTATGGTATTCTGGGTGATATTCTGGTAGGCAGGATTCGCAATTTTGATATTGGTAAGCATATGCAAAATACATCATGAGTAAAAGCACATACTGGCTCCAAGATGAGTACAGCGAAGATGACGACGGAAATGCAGAAGTATCAACATTGGTGAAATATATGTTTGAAACATATTTACTGCAGGCTGGGTGCCAAATATCATGCCACACATCTCTTCCCTATTGATGGCGATATTGTAGCTGTTAAGAGTTAACATGTTCTCTACAATTGTGTAGGACAGGCTTAACTTACACAAGGCCATTCAAAAATGAGAGCTATAGATATATATATATATTCTTCATTTAAGGTGTATACAGTTAGAGACTGACACTTACCTGACTTTTGTCAAGATTTGTCTGATATACATGATCTTATAAACATAGCTGTTGATACATGTAATGAAAGATTTCAGCCTAGAATTCTGACCATGAAAAGAGCAATCCAAATAACAGCAGATAAGTTCAGTGAATAAGTAAAGATACAAAATGATAAACAGTTTGAGCAGCTAAACCAATTGTTAGTATATTGTCAACGGAGCAACGTCGCCTAGTGCAAAGGAGCACAACAGGAGAACCCCGTATCTTGGTGTAGATTATTTATTCCTGGCTTCAATCGAAGCTACAGCTCTTAGATGTCATAGCACAAGCATACAATATGAAGAGTGACTAGAATGTGAAAGAAGGTAGGAGAGCAAGAAGGATGATCTGATTCAGAACGAAACCACTTGATTCCCTAAAGCTTAGGGGAATCAAGCAATATTTATTTACAGGAGCTTCTTACCACTCAGGTGACAGTTCAGTGACATAGCGTTGCTATGACAATTGCGTCACTATAACAGAAAGTAGAGAAAGAAGAAAAGAAGAAAGAAGAAAAAAGAGAAGAAGAATTATTATTATTATGTCAGATTTGATTATTTTGGTGTTCCTAAGATCAATGTGTACATATGCTGAGTATAAACAGATCTAAACAGAGAAGTCCTATAGAGATGGCATTGGTTGTGCCAGTTTCTCTGGCTGATTGCTCACTGGCAGGGAGCAACATTTAAATTGTATCTAATAGACAGTATCTACATGAGTATATGTTAGCATTTTGGAGGCAATAGAGATCGTTCACAGCTGACATCAAAAGTTGGGAAGTGCTTGCACATAACATCAGAAATCCTAGCACTGGTGTTTTTCTAGCACTGGTGGTACTAGAAAAATTAGTCAGAAATTCCTAGCACTGCCCAACTTAATCCTAGCACCACTCAACTGGCACCCGGTGTAGTCGATATGGTGGAGTTTTGTAAAGATAACAGACATAGTTTTGCTTAGAATTCCTGTCACCATGCAGTTGTCACAATAAAGGTTGAGATCTTGGCCAGGATTGAATCTTAATTGAGTGAAGAAGTAGAGTCAGACGATGATCTCTTTGTCAGCATGTGAGGATGCTAGTAGTTCTACCTCCGTAGTAGAGGTAGTAATAGTAGATTAGCGTACAGCCTTCCAGTCGATTGGACTACCAAACAGTTTAAATAGATAACCCTCAGAGCTCCTACTCATGTCCTTATCATCTGCATAGGCTATATTACTTGTTCCTTCCCAGACCTTTATCATAGTCCTGAGGTTTCCTTTGTGGAGAAGCAGACTGATAGATCTTTGGTGTCACTTAGGTAGTATATCAATCTGTCAGCTTCACTAGAGTGAAAGGGTGAAAGATTGGTTATAAATTGCATGAGTAGACTGACTGCATGTGCAATGTCAGGTCTAGTCATGAGGGATCCTATTCGGCATTGATATCAGTGCACATCTTTATTACTGGCGATACCTTCGTATGCTCTGTATGCCGTGGAATCCCTTAACAGTGAAGTCCTGACTTTGATGCTATCGCTCAGGCCAAATTCTTTGATTATTTTGTCAATGTAGGAGTCTTGTGTTAGCTATGTATGACTATTAGGTCGATCTCTCATAATTCTAATATTGAGGAACTACTCTAGGTTGCCTATATCACAGAGCTCGTATTTGGTAGGTAGTGTTGTGACAACTTCGTCAGCATCCTTACGATATTCTTTATAGTTTAGTATGACGATATCATCTACATAGAAAAAGATAATAGTCTTCCTATTTGTTAGTAAGCAGAGATCTTCAAGAATAGGTCAGAATCTTAGGGATTTTAGTATAGTGGAGAGCTCTTAGAACCATAGATAAGGTGATCGAGGTAAACTATAAAGAGCACGAACCAGTTACCAAACAGTTTCTGGTCTGGCAAAACTTTCAAGATGCAAGCAGAAGACCTGATTATCAGCATCTAGATAACTATTGAGAAACACATTTACACCATCATAATATCGAGCATCAAGGTCAAAATAGGTCATGATCGCAATTAGTGCTCATGCCTTAAGTGCGACCAAGGTGTCTGAATGCGTATTCTTGCCATTTGCCTTCACTAAGTCTCCTCTTATGACCAAGCATACCTTGAACTTCAAGAAGAAATCTTCGTCGTCAAATTTATAGGAGAATACTCACATAAGAGGTAAAAGCTGCTTGCTGTATAGAGTGGGAACTATTTTGTATGTTTTTCTGGCACTAAATACTGATTGCAATATGGTGTTGAAGATGTCTAGAACTCTGCTGGACAGCTTACGCTTGTGCTTTCCCTCTATTATATTGTCTTCAGGAAACTCAGCAGAAATCTCATTATGTAATGGTGCAATATTTGTACGAAGTATAGGATTGTTTAAGTTAAAACTACCAGATATCAATATACTAATAGGGTTCTCCCCTTCTCGAAGAGGATTAGTATCCATGAAAGTATCAAGGTCCAACGCTAGTTGCATCACAGGGTCGAAATCTGAAGTGTCTAAGCCCTTAATGGTATCGTAAGAAGCATTATACATAGGGTTGGCGTGGCCAGGTACAGAAGCAGGCTTATCAATAGGATCAGTGGGTATGACATCCATGGTCTTCAGCATAGGTTCCAGTATAGGTTCAGGTGTAGACAAATTTTCTTGGATAGCTGAAGTCCTCTTGGCCTCAGTGTCTCTTATAGAGTCTGTAGGGGTCTCTGTAGTCGTCTCCCATTAAATAAGCTAGATGTGAAAGTCATCATCTTCATACAGCAGCAAAATATTGAAAGAACATGTCTCTAGTATATGAATAGTCTCAATAAGGTCCTTAACATGCTCATGAAGCTGTTGTGCAATATGCAGTTCAGTTGGGTCTTAGTACCTAGTTCCATCAAATCGTACATCCCTTGACCTAAAGACTCTATGTAGATGAGGTACCCAGATATGGAAAACATTTGTCGATTCGTAACCCACTAAAGAGCTGATGTGGGCTCTTGCCATAGATTTGTGACCTTTAGGAACTTTGTTATCTAATACATAGGCACAGGCTCTATAGGCTCATAGATGCCCTAGTAGAAGTTTGGTCACTTGATGGTCATATTTGCCTTCTGTGATCATCTATTTATTTAGAGTCTACCATAGGGACTTCCATCCTAATGAAGAGACAGAGGTTCTATTCGCCAAATAGGCTGCAGCGCTCTAGGTTTCTAGCCAGAGGTTCTCAAGCAGTTTGGCATCAATTTTTAGGTAGCATTGACGTTCACTTAGTGTTCTACTTACACGTTCAACTGGACCATATTGCTCTAGGGTATAAGGAGTTGCAAGAACAATACATCGTCCGGTGTGATGAATCCAATTTTCGAAATAGATTTTAAAGCTTCGTTTGTCATCGCTGTGGATTTCTCATATGTTTGTGCCAAATTGACGTTCGAGGTAGGCGACAAAGTAGGATATAGCTTCATTGATGTATGACTTTTTGTATAGGTAGTAGAGGGCTTGCACTTTAGAATAAGGGCAGTAATAGTGCAATAGGCAATTGTTACCATCGTATGAGCTACAAGACTTGAATGTAATGTCAACTCATAAATATTCAAAGGGATATTTGGCCGGTTGGTGAGGTGTACATCTGCTGATTTGGTACTTCAGATTTGCTAGCTGATAGGAGATGTTCAGAGGTTTTAGCTCACGTTCTTGTTGCTTGAACTTATTAAGATCAGTGATTATAACGCCTTTAGAAGCATCAGGTAATTTTTGTATAGCTTCTTCTGATGGCTAGCCTAACCTAGATCTCCAAAGCTCTATGGTGGCAGAAGAAGATAATGGCTTCTCAGAGATCTTCTGACTTGTTGAGGCAAAGGCAAAACATAGATTTGGCTTATATTCTAGGCAGTAAGCCTTCGTTCAAAATTGCAGTAGCTGTCTTAGCTCCATTCGGTTTGTAAACTCTAGGCCTAGTTGTTCACCTTTTTGGCCTTATAGCTCTAGCCAACAATATACGCCTTTTGTAGCGAGACTAGACTAGATTGAAAGTTAGGTACATACGCAACGTTTTATAGAACGAAGTATTCTTTATCATCAAGTTTGACGTAGGCATCACCAAAGGCTTCAATTATTGTACAAGTATTCTCATGTGTAAGGAACTCTCCATTAGCTAGATGGAGGTTGGTCAGTCTATCCTTATGTGCTGTATTAAGGACGTGACTCATAGCTGCAGAATCTGTGAGGATACAATGATAATGTGTATGATCTTCAGGACAGGAATCATCACACGAAGTAGATGTTGGAGTGGCAGAAAATATAATGTGAAAGCCAGTGTATTTATGCTCTGGGGATTAAACATGATCCACATTGTCAGGAAGGGCCATGTAATTTTGCTGGTTATTTCCTTTCTATAAACCTATTGCCTTATATTTTTCAAGAATTTTCTCAACCCTTTCTTTTACTTCTAGTTTCTTCAATTCTTCATTGATTTTTTTGCAGATGTGAGGATCCTCCTTCTAATCTTGTCTGCACTTTGAAGGTATGAGATACCAGCAGCTTATATACCAGTGCATAAGGCCGCAGAGGCATTCCAGCCCTTTCTTTCTGACTTCTTGCCTGAGGTCCTGTATAAAGCATTAGAGGTGGAGGGACTGACTAAGAGATCATTCGTAGGGTCTGCTGGTAAACCCCCAAGTGTAGTTTCAAATGCCGTACGATTGGTATGATACATAAGGGTCATCATTTGGAAGTAGTCGTAGAAGATATTTGTTAGTTTTTCCCATATGATTTGGTTGTCCTTTACTTTCTCCAAATAAGTGGCTGCAAAGCTTCAATTAATCATTATCATGGCATGCAAGAAATCCCTCTTGATAATATTTCCCTGTGGTAACTTGACTTCCTGAACCTTAGGCTCTACAGAGGAGTCACGGATATATGATTTGACGAAGGAACATGAGGCCTTACAGCACTATCCCAAGGGTCAAGACCTCTGCAAATCGGTTAACTAATAGAAAAATATTAAGTGTTGTAAACCTCTGAGTATTAAGTACAGGCTTCTGAAATATTTTGTCTTATCTTCATCTGTTTGCATCTATATCTTGTACTTGATTTCTCTTGAAATGGTGTTGGAGATCCATTTTACCATGCTCTTTAAGCCATTGTTTTGTATGTCTCAAATCTGCTTTTCTTCAAGATAGGCTATCAGGAGCTGGTTGTAGCAGTTTCCTTCTTCATTTAAAAGATTTAGTATGGAGGTTGTATCTCTGTTAACTGCAGTAACCTTGGGAAATTCAAGCTTTGGGAACAATTCTGGTTCTTCTTGACTTGGATCAACAAGATCCCAAACTTCCAAAAGTATTGCCATCTCAGTGACATAAATGAACCATTTATCCCATTGCTTCTTGGAGCTTAGAATAAGCTTGGTTTCCATTAAAGATTTTATCCTGGTACTTTGTTATCAACTTGTGTATTCTCGATTGTAGACATAGATTCGTATAGAGCTTTGCTCAGAATCTTTTATCTTAAAGAATAACGTTTAGCTGAAGTTGAGCAATTGAATAGATTAGTAATGGAAATTCCAGCTTACTAGGCAACTGGGCTTATAACTGTGGAACTAGATGTTCAGAAAGTACAAGAAATCTCAGATTCATCTATTATTATTATACATAAAATCTCTGTACAAAAGTATGATTTTTTATAGATATGAAGCGAGAAAATTCTATACAGAGAGCTAACCAAATAAGGAAAGGACCTTTTTGAGTATATAGATTTAGCTGTGCTGAAGAACAAGACTACCTAGATCTACTGACCAAAGATCTAGCTCAGAGAGATGCTATCAACTACTGGAGTTCACTTCGTATAAGGCTTTGAGCATAGAAGTATCCCCCATTTGCAGTCTTAGGATGACTACTTACTTAACTTCAGCTTCTGCTGTAAAGTGGGAAGCATCTTGATACTATCTTGGGCTTTACCAATAGGGCTGTAGTAGTCTAAACGTCTTAATAGTGCATTAGCTGAGTTATGCCAACTGGACTTATGTTTAATTGAAAAATCAAATTCCGCAAAAGCTTCAGCCTATCTCACTTGTCGAAAGTTCAGTATCTTAGTTGTGAAGAAATGATAAAGATTGTCATAGTCAGATTCCATTGGTAAAGAGTAAGTGCTACCTTTTAAGTAATAACACTTGATATAAAAGGCTTCTATGATAGCTAATAATTCTTGATCATGTGTATTGTAGTTATACTGAGCTGTATTGAGTTTCTTGGAGAAGTGAGTAACTAGGTGATAGTCACTGAGCCAGGATTGTGTCGGATTCTGTGTCACCTGGTTACATCAAGATGCTTGCAATTGCAAATTTAGAAGCATCTGTGTAGACAATAGTTTATTTACCTGGATCGAAATACATAAGGACAGGAGGATTGGCAAAGGCTTCCTTGAGGGTATGAAAAGCAGTACGCAATTCCGATGTTAGCTCAAAGGCACCACCTCACTTGTATTGTTTTTTTATACTTTTTAATATATTGATTAAGGGAGCTGAGATTGCTGAATAAAGATGTATATATCTCCTAAAAAATCTAGTGAATCCTAAAAATATCTAGATATCTTTGAAGGACTTAGATTCAAGCCAGTCCTAGATAGTATCTACATAGCTAGGATCTGTCTTAACTCTATATTTTTCTACTATGTAACCAAGATACTTAACTTCTTCTTGGTTGAGAGCTTTGTATAGAGTTGGCATTGTGCCAATTATCTTAGAACCTCAGAGATATGTTGTCAATACTCTTGCTCATTCTGTGAGTAGATGAGAATATCATCGAGATAAACAATACAGTAGATATTGAGAATCCCTTTCATAGTTTATTGATATAGGCCTGGAAGGTCACTGGGGCATTTGTTAAGCCAAAAGGCATAACAAGGTATTCAAAATAGTCATAGCGCATGCAGAACACAGTTTTCTATTCGTTTCCTTATCAGATACGAATTCAATAATAGGTATCATATAAATCAAGTTTGGTGAAGATTTTTGTGGCAGTTATACAATCTATCAACTCATTAATTCAGGCTAAAGGATAATGATTCTTATGTGTCATCTAATTTAGACCCCTGTAGTCTATGCAAAAGTGAAGTCCTCTATCTGCTTTCTTTGTAAAGAGAATAGGAGCTCCTGCTAGACTAGTAGATTTTTGAATCTAGCCTTTACTTTGGGCAGCCTTCAGATACTTCTAGAGGGCCTAAAGTCCTGTCACTGACATTAGGTAGAGTGGGAGATATGGTAGTATAGCACCTTCATATATGTTGACATTATAGGTTACTTTGATGGTGGATAGGATACCGGTCTCTTCTTCAGAGAATATCTTTAAGAGGAACTATTGATATTCTAGAGGAATATCAGGTTCTTCAATAGTACCTACCAGACTCAACATTTGCTCCTCGTATATGAAAGAGACATCTTTACAACGCATCTTCTTCATAAAGTGTCGAGGGGTATCAATTTCTATTTTTGTATATGTGAGAGTATTGCAATAGTGCCAAAGGCAAGTTGGCTATTCGATGTCAGGATTGACAATGTATAGCTAGTCTTATCCTCTTAAAACATTATATCTATGTTGATAACATCTATAGTAATAAAATAGATTTGAGTAGTCCCATGAGAATAAGTGACTTTAAATTCTTGTCTAGCATAGTGGGAAGTATATTAACCGTTGATGAAGTGTGATAGTGGGAGGGGTTCATTGCCATTGGGTCTCTAGCTATATACTTCTAGAAAAATATGATTGATATAGCTATGTTTTACACCAGACTGTTATCGCGGTACTTCAAGATCTTAACTGTTGGCAGTATCCTAATATATTAATGAATGTGAGCTTCACTGCACTGAATGGCCAAATTACCACTAAAGTATTAGTGGATGAGCCTCAGCAAATCCCTAGGAGTCTACAGGTTTCTTATAGTCACTATGCCTTTGTTTCACCTTCTTAGCTTTGATAGCTTTGATGATAGCCTCTCACTCTTCTTTAATTTTCCTTAGACAGTCTTTCATTTAATGCCATTCACTGTAATCATAGGCACTAGGAGATTGATGTCAGGACCTTGTTTTTTCTTGTTTCTGTTTTCATATCCTCTAAATCTATCTCCTGATGAAGGATTTCTTATTGGCTTCTGCTTTTTGCTTGTCTAGATTCGATTAACTATCTCTTTGCTAGTAACTTGCCTACAGGTTACTTTGATGACTAGCAGTTGTAAGGATATCTTTCATCTGACAACCAATAGCAGTGACATTTTGAATAGTCCTAAGATGTATCCCTCACAACCAGATTTGGGTCTGTAAATAAACATACAGATGATTTTGGAAGTTACTAATCTAATGTTGATCATCAGAATTCATATCATCTAGATCCTGAAGTTTAAAGAACTGTTGAAGATACTCTGCTTTAAAATCATGAACAGATTGATTCCTTCTCTGATGGAGAGAATAGAACCTTTAATGAGCCCCTTATTCCTGAAGCTCAAGAGGTGTTAGATTGTCCTGAAGAAACTTCAATCTTACCATGAAAAGGTAGAAGGGTCTATTTGTCTTTGTTAGAAATACCAACATTACTTAAGTATTCCACTGGTGTAGTTGACAGTAAACTGAACATGTTTCTGATCATTAAGGAAAAGATTAGTATGGTTTCTAAAGTATTCTTCTATTAGTTCAACCTATTTGTAATAATCCAGTTAGTCCTTTCCTTCATAAATAACTGGGTCACGATACTTGTGCTTGCTTGTATCAATAGTAGAACTTATATACTGGGATTCCAGAAGAAGACAGATAGTTTCTGTTTGAGTTTGACAGATTGATATCAGGGTCTAGAAGTCTGCAAGACCTTGGTTCTGAGCACAAGATATTAGTGTAGTGTCACCGTGGTAATTATCAATTTAAGAACAATTAAGAGAAGAAGCTGGATAAACTTAGGAAGCTCAGGCTACCACCACTTGTGGAGTGAAAGAAATTCCTTCAATCAAGAACTGGAGATTTGAACTTACAATGCCTGTGAGGATTTTAGACCTGTGTTCAGATGACATATTATTAAAAAGGATTTGGTATCCTTTAACCATAACATCAATTTCAATATTACAAAGAATTAAAGCTTCTTAAAAATAAAGCAGTTTTGAACTTGATAATGAAGAAATGTCACCTAGTGTAAGGAAGTACAGCACAGTAGTAGAGCTCTGTATCTTAGTATAGATTATTTATTCCTAGCTTCTATTGAGGCTACAGCTGTTAGATATCATAGCACAAGTATATAAACTGTAGAGTAGCTAGAATATGAAAGAAGATAGTAAGTATTAGTGTCATAGTGTGCTTGACTGTAAAGATCTCAACTATGAAGACTCAACAAACTTACTGCACCTAAGCAGGGAATAATCAACCTTATACCAATCTACTATAACTAAGTAGGGAGCAAGATATCCTTATTTTGTCATCATCGGTAAACCTGAGATCTTACTGGTACCTGTACCTCTGTCACATCAGCAAGCAGCCAGCGTTACTAAAACAGTGGTCTGACTGTGTAGTTATATATATCTCTGAATCTTTGATCCTGCTAAGAAGGATCAAACAATTCATCTTATATCTCTATATACTACTTTCTACAATACTACATCTCTTTTTCAATCAGAATAAGTAGTTGTTCCAAGTTTATTCTATATCTTTTGGTTCTACCTGGTGTTGTATCACTAGTAACTCACTAAAATCTGAGAAGCTAAAGTGTAAAGATATCTAATATCTGGCTACTATATTCGGCTTCTTACAAATAGTTTCCTTGAAAACAAATATAACTAATTTGGTTAATATGAAAATTAGTTTACTTTTTAAGGAAGATTTTTTTTTTACTTCAATAAGTATATTCAGTCTAAGACTATGGCACTATCCCCTTACCTGTAGGTTGGGGATTTTTTAGCGTAATTCTTAGCTTAGTATTAGTCTCCCTCAATGACGTGTAATTATTGGCTATTAGACATTTAATACTATATCAAGTTGTATCTAAATGCTTATTGGTTGTGCCAAAAACTCAAAACCAACGATGAAGAATATCAAAATCTACTGTGGTTGACCCCGGTAATTTTGTTAGTACAGTGGGTCTTACAACGAACGAATCATATTGATTCTGCCGCTATCTAGTAATTATCTAGTATTTTGTATGACCTCCGTCTGCGTTAATCACTGCTTGACATCTAGCTGGCATAGATTCAATTAGATCCCTAAGGAAACCCTCAAGGATGGTATCCCAGGCAGCTCGAACTATCTCTCGTAGTGTATCATATGATGGTTGATGATCATCTGGATATTTCTCTTCGATCCAGTCCTTCATCCAATTCCATACCGCCTCGATTAGATTCAGATCAGGGGAGAACGCTAGCCATCTAATTGGATAGATTCCACGCTCATGAAGCTCATTGAGTGTGTCTTGACTAGAATGGCCAGGGGCATCATCTTGCATCAACTGAAGCCGGATATTTTGTCGCTTAAGCAGGCGAAGATATCCTTCGATTATAGGAATCACCCTCTCAGAATATCGTTCTGCATTAATTGTACCCCATTCTTTCTCCCAAAATAGACATGGTCTCTTAGTAGAACCATGAAATGAACCCCAAAACATCCATCTGCGTCTTTTAGAATGAGAGGTGCGAAGACATGTCTCCTCTAGTTGTTCACCAGCCTCCCTAGTCACGTAGATTCGTTTATGGGAGCCTGATGTGACCCATGTCTCGTCAGACCAAAGAATCTGATTCCATTGCTCTGATGTCCAGTTCACATGCTCTAACGCCCAGGCAAGACGTACACGCTTATTCTGATCAGATAAAGGTGGCTTTCGAAGGGCGATATGACGTGTATAACCTCGTTTCTTTAATGCGTGAGCAAGGGCGGATGATCCAACAGGTAGATCAAGTTCTTGACAGAGCCTATGGAAAGGCATACGGCAATTTCGCTTAGAGGAAGAGATGAATGCTATAATATCATCAACATCTTCCTCAGAGAGCTTTGGTAGCTTGCCTGGGGCCTTTTTAGGTGTTATTTGCTGGCTTTGGCAGGTATACTGAACCTGGCGATACGTGATTTGAAGCTGGCTAGCAATCTGTTGGTAGGTAAAGCCAGCATCTCGGAGGGTAAGGACACGGATTCGATCATCACGGCTAAGGCGTATGGTATTCTGCTCAGCTGCCTGCTGAGGGGGGGTGCTAGGTTCGGGGTAGGCATGGCGTGTTGATTGCTATGGCGTGTTGATTGCTATGACGTGTTGACTGCTATGGCGTGTTGACTGCTATGTTCACGGAGATAGGTCTAATTAATTTCACATACTCTGTAATATTACAATAATTAGGAAGGCGGTGACGGATACTAGAATGATTCACCCCACTGAAGACCCACTGTACTAACAAAATTACTGGGGTCAACCACAGTACTCGCTGGCGCTGGTCGTGCTGGGTCTTGCTGAGGTATGAAAATCAGTCCAGCACACTGTCTTCAAGTAAAAACCAACATTGTCACAGTCTATGCAAATGAGCTTTGATCGTGGGGTTCTAGATACTTGTAGTTGGCCTGCTCGTCGTCTATATTGACACCAAATACAAGGCACAGCCTTGTCTTGCTGATTCTGACGGTGTTGTTCAACAGGGGCAGGATGCCAGGTTGGCAGCGGCTCCTCAGCAAACTGGAACAACTGGGTATATAAGTCTTGCCGGAAGAAGTACTGAGTTGGCAGGTCTTTGCGGGCAGTGCCTTGCTGCTGTTTGAATGTCTTTTGTATTCGAAAGGCGTTGACAACTGCAGCATCGATGAAGAAGTAGAAAATAGGCAGCCAGTTGTGATAGGTCTTTCAATGAACAGTGAAGTTGGCTCGGAGCTGGTTTGACACGTTTACAACACCTATATAATGGTTATAATCATTAATAAAGGCCAGGATGTCAAGCTCCTTGATGACTTCGTCGCCAAAAATATGCCGCACAAGAGCTAAGTTTGTAGCCGTCTTTGCAGGCTATTTGCGCTTCCGTGCAATGAATGCAGTAGGAGAATGAAGTGTAGAAAGGCCTAAAACAATGTTATTATCTTGTCAGGCAAGGCACAAGATATCATCTTCAACTTTGGCTTAGAGAGAACCCTAAGAAAAAGCCTTTAAATGGTTATTTTTTAACTCCAGAAGGATCTCTGGAACCCCGGAGGTTAGACGAACTATTCCACAAGCTCTGTAGCCAACTTCAAGAAGCTTCTTGTATAGAGGAACAGTGTTGAAGTAGTTGTCCATGTAAATAGAATAGACAGCTTCTTTTGAGCAGGGTATCGAAGCCAGCATGCTTGTTGTAGAAGGTTGAGAAGGAACTACAGGCAGTTGACAGATCATCTCAATAACCATCTTTGCTGTAGGGCTAAGATCTCCCTTTTCCCTCTTCCTTCTTTGTGACTGCTCACTACTGACGTACACTGTGAGCTCTGGCTGCAAAAATGACTCTTCAATACCTAGCTGAAGGCTAGACCAGGTGAACATGTATATATACCCTCTTTCAGCAAGGGCAAAGGTCTTATAGCCTTACTGAATAGGCTTATTTGGCATCTTAACGGTATGGTGACTTTGGGCAAAACATCGTATCATTATCTCGTCAAGAGCCAGGTTTGAACAGGGTTTGTAGTATCTTTTAGATGTCTCCTGAAAGGTTGAAGCAAGAGGTTCTAGTTTAAACTACCAATCCTTCTCGCCAGGGCCCCGTAGCTCATCTCTACAAAGATCTGAGATGTGAATAAACCTTTTAAGCTGCTCAAACCTCGTGGCTGTCATATATTTATATGTAGAATACTGAGGCTGCATTTCCTCAATGCTTTCTAGATTCCTGAATTAGTCATAAATTGACGGAGATTTATACACGCCTATATATATCAGAATACCGAGAAAGATATGTAATTCAGCAGCTGTTGTTGGCTTCCATGAACGCCTTTTTATCACAGTATCCTTGTAGAGTTCCTTCCATCTACGCTGTGCGTAGGTATTCATAGATTTGGTAATTATTTCCATGATCTCGTCGGTAAAGAACAGGGAGAATAAAGCATATGGGCTCTCAAGATCAATATTTGATGGCAGAGAGAGCTCTAGCTCTCGCATCGTTTGACGGAATAGTGTGTATTCAACATCTTCGATCGATACTAAGTCTGTGATGACTTCTTCCAGTCTATGTTTTCGTTTTGGAGGTTTTGCAGTAGAATTTGGCTCTGTAACAGGAATTTGTCAGTGAAAGAACTATTCTAAGCTTCTAAAGGGATAGGAATAATACCAGTTTCCACTTGTAGAGGCATGATTTGTAGTTCTGTGACAAAGGGTGCAGGGATTTGAGAGCATTGAGGATGAGGTCCTGAAAGGAAGACGTGCCTGATTTTCCCACACGTCAGGACTCAGATTACTGGGTGGAGATACAATGACCAATGGATTCACATAAATACTAGCGGAGGACGCCATATATTTAATATGCTGGGCTATTGGCTACAGTATGAATACCAAGCACCACCGGCTGGCACTAATTGAAATGATGCTAAAAAATCCCCAACCTAAGGGTAAGGGGATAGTATAAATGTAGTTGTCTGACAAGTATTTTTCAGACACCTATCAGCTCACAAAAGGAAATATTCCACTATTTCAGTCATAGAATAGATAAACTCAAACATAGAACACGAGAAAACCACAAACGATTGACATGATAAGAAAATATAGGAAATTATAAACCAACAAAATAAAATAAAAGAGTGTTCAAATCCTATTTCTGTGTACTTTCTAAGGAAGATGAGGCAGTAACTCATAAAATTAAACTCTAAAATATCTCAAACTCAAGGAAAAATAATTTGCTTATCTACTCTGATAGTTTTAAGCATGGAGAAACAGATAGTCATAAGGTAAGACTTGCAGTCAAAATATTAAATACTCCTTTCATAGAGCATTCTTAGAATGTTGGTCAGAATTATAAGTATTTGATACTGAGCTATATGCATTTAATAAAGCTTTTCAGTATGTTGTCAAAGCTTGTAGAAGTCTCTCATAAGTACAAGAAATCTGGATTTTTTCTGAAAGTCAAGTTATTATTCAGAGACTTCAATTAAAGAGCAGGATAAACTAAAGTCAATTCTGTGATAAGGTTAGCAAGCTAGTTGACTGCAAATAATATTTAGTTGTACTTACATTAGGTTCTAACTTATATAGAAATTGAAGGTAATGAAATAGCAGATAAAGCAGCAAAAACTGGAACTTTGAAATCTAGTAATATTCCAGACAGTTATGTTTCTTTTTCTTTTATTACAAGAAAGATAAAAGAGGAATATCTCCTTAATTAGCATAAGATTTAGGAAGTAGCAAAGGTTAGTAGATACTACATTTAGTTTGACACTAGTCCAAAGTGGAGACAATCCTCATTGAGACTTTCAAGGTAATTGTAGTCAACAATTATATAATTAAAGCTTAGAGTTAGATACTTCAAATACTATGTGAATAAGCTACCTGACTATTCCTCAGCTAATTATCTTTTCTGTCAAATAACAGAAATACCAAAACATCTTTTGTTACATTGTTCTGAGTCTACTCAATACAGAAGGAAACTAAAGCAGAAACTGAGAGTGAAACAAGTAAATATAAAGTTTCCCTTTCTCACCTAGTTTGGATTGAAATATCTCATTGAGTATTTGTCCTATACAAAAATAAAGACAAAGCTCTAGTTGAAAGATCAGAGAGACTAAATTTGTTTCCTACTTGCTGTTCTTATTCCCACCTCTTTTTCTGTTATTTAGGACTTATGATATTTTATCGCTTCCTCTCTTTTTTTTAGTCTATATTCTATTCAAATTATATTTTATAGTTTACCCTACTTTTATCTTCTTTTTACTTTTTTTTTACATATCTTTTCCTCTTCTTAATTAGGAAGTCTTGTTGTATCTGAAATTCCTGTTACTACTGCTTTTTTATTGTCTTTTCCATTGTGCAACTTCCTAGGCTAGGAATTTCATTGCATGTACTGACTGCATATTTTATTGACTGTATCTAGCTGATAAATCCTTACTTGCTAGGTAGGTGTCATAGTCTTTGACTGCATACACCTTAAATGAAAAAGAATAATAATAACAGTTATTAAAATCTAAATGAAATTAACTGAACTAAAAACTATCAGAAAGGAGCTGAAGAATTTTTCTCATCATAAGGTGTTTGATAGTCAATACCTCAGGCAGTTCAATATAAAGTATGAGGATTTGTACCAGGGTTTAGAGGCCGTAAAGTCAAAAGACCTATTTTTTACTTTTATTATGCATACCACTATATACTAATTTTGGTAAGCTGTTATCTATTGCTAATACTGCTGATCATTACAAGGGCGGCAAGGACTTTTGGTGCAACCCTCCCCGTACCCTTAGCACAACATATACATCTGACTATAAACAGCTTAGTGCACTTGTGTCATAAATTTGGCTTGCCTTCATGTCGCCAAAACAGTGCTGCTGGGCCCAGTTCCCATGCCATGATGTTCCCGTGACCACATGATCCTTTTCCTGATACCTGTGCCCTGCAACTAATCACGGTTCTTCTTGCGTCCCCGCCGCCCAAGTGCAAGATAGGTGGTCGCCGTTATTTTTGTCGGTCTCGCGCCATTAGTTCTGACCTACAGAAGCCTTCCTTTGTTGTGACCCCACCTCTTCGTGTCTTTGCTTCCCACTTGCATGGCCACCGACCCTGTTGGAGGGAAAATCTTCTTCTCAAACCCACTTCTCCAACCTTGCCTGTGAAAGGGGTCTGGACACTACAGCGCTCCACCGCCTTGTCCCTGGCCTGACAAACCCAAAAACGGCCGACATCCAAGGTGCATCTTGTTCGTCCATCTCTCGTACTCTTAACTCGTCCCCCCAAACTTGCCCTGTTAGTGGAGGGGGACAGAGTTGGTCTGTCGTGTAGCAAACCAGTGCAGCAGCGGTTGTGGGGCACTTCCCGCCACCTCTGCCCATCTCGACTCGCTTGCCTCCTCTCGCGGGACCCTGCACGGCATCACAGAAAAGGCAGTCGGACAGGGCTGATGCCCTAAGTTCCCAGATTAAACATTAAACTTTCCCAGGCCTCAAGTCCGCATCACGCTTCGTGGCTCATCCGCGTCCGGCGCGCCTCCACATACGCTAGCCTGTGAGCCATTTGATCTCAGGCCAACGCTGTTCTTCCATCGCACCTCCCTTCAGGTCTCAGACCTCGGACGAACACTCCATTCAGCGTTTCCAATCGCTGCAACCCTGCCAGAACCAACAGCGCGCCCCGCCTGTCCGTGGCAGTTTGTTCGTTCCACCGCGGCAAAGCCTTGACCCAACAACCCTCCACCCTCGCCTTGGTGCATCATTCTTCTCATTCTTCCGGGCTTCCTTTAGCTGCATCTCTTGTCGCTCGTCCGATTCGCACTCCGTCTTTGCCTCACCTTCACTCCGCTTAGCCATCCCGCTTCTGTGGCGCCTCGTCAGATCTGTCACCTTCTCCACCCCCACCCCCTCGCCTCTTTATCCATCTCCTGCCAACAGTGGCTGCTTCTCACCACTCTTGCCCGGCGCGGTACGCGGACTTGCCGTCTCCGCCCGCTGCTCTTGCGTAGCGGAGGTTCGGCGTACCCATACGCACACTTTTGTTGTCGCGGCGCGTCATCATGTATCGTGCATCCTCTCCCTTGCCCGGGTCAACAAACGGCATGAATCCAGATATCGATGGGTCCGGCACCATCAACCCTGCAGCTTTGAGTGCCCAGTGTACGTGTCCTCCATGCCATCCCAATCACCCTTTCCCCTTCCACCACCCTTTTTGGCACAGATTTTGTGGTTTACTGCGCTCGTGCCCTTCATCGTGTCTGGCTGGTTTGCATCTCAGCTTGAGTGGAGAGAGATGACAGTTCTGGTGAGAAACATATGACGTTAACTTTTTCGCACTTAGCGCCCCTGACTCCTGCGATTTCCATCACTGCGACGACCGAATCCGCCGCGATAGATAATACCCCATCGAACGATTTTGTTAATGATGATGTCAGTCCCCGTGGAGTTAAACGAGGCCGCTCCGAGGAAACGTATGCTGCACAAACAGGGGAGGCTGACACTGGAGAAGGCTGTATGTCTGCTCCCACCGCGCGAAGCTGTATTTTTTTTTTTCTTTTTTTTTTTTTCTTGAAAACAAGCTGTGATACTTATTGATCATTGTTCAAGCTCTCGACGATTATGCTCCTAGAAAGAGAGGAAGACCGCCCAAAGTCCCACGGTCGTCGGCTCCCGTAGCCTCACCTTCCGTAGCCACTTTTTCTCAACCCCCGACCAAGCCTTCACAACTTCAACCTCGTACACCCCAGTTGTCTTCACCATCTCTAGCACAAACGAGCGGCTCTAGCCCCGGACAGGCTTCTCCACCGTCAAGGAGCGCACCCAAGTCCACAGTGGTGAAAGCACTTCCTACAGTCAGGGACCATACTACCGACCAGCTCGACAAGGAAGGTGACGAGTATATCCCCAAGGAGCGGGATCCTAGTGGTGAGCAGAAAGTTGACGAGTATGGCTATCTAAAGAATGGCCGCACATACAAGTGTCGGACGTTCCACGTGCCGTCTCGAGGGAAAAAACTCTTCATGCTCGCGACAGAATGTGCTCGGGTCCTAGGGTACCGTGACTCCTACCTACTCTTCAACAAAAATCGGTCGCTTCATAAAATTATAGCGAGTCAGGCTGAAAAAGATGACTTGATCGCTCAAGACATTCTTCCGTACTCTTACAGATCTCGGCAGATTGCCATCGTAACAGCTCGATCAATGTTCCGCCAGTTTGGCAGCAGGGTTATCGTGAATGGACGACGCGTTCGTGACGATTACTGGGAAAGCAAGGCGAGAAAACAGGGATTCACGGAAGAAGACTTGGCGGGAGATAAACGGCCGGGAGGTGCAAAGGCCAGAGAGGCCGCTACCGCCGCCACTCCTGGAACTGCGAACGCAGGGACCCTGCCTGCACTGGGACGCAGTGACGTTGTCTACAGTAATGAACCCCATCTCGAGGGTGGATTGCCACCTCATGGCTTACTTTCTGGATTCGGCCATCTCCCATCGACCGTTGCTCCACTGCCAATGATCAGTCCAGCCCCATCAGATGACCCCCGCATGAGAGAGTATAATAGCTTTCCTCGGCCTAGGCAGGAGTTAGCGGGACAGCCATACCAAGACCGTACTCAACCAAGCGCAGCTTCAGAGATTTTAAATCAAGCATCCCACACTGCTGATTTTAGCAAGGCGTTGAACCAACAGCGAGGATATCGTAGCAGAGGCCTAGACGACTACTGGCATAGGCCAAGAGAATGTGACTCATCTGGTACCCATGGGCGCCCTTCCTCTTCTCATGAAATGCAATCAACAGTTTCCGCGGTTCCTAGGACGCTCCAACAGGATATCGGTTCAGCAGCTGTGCAGTCGTCGACAATGACGCAGAACGTCATACAATCCCAGCATCCCATCACGCCTCAAGTCACGTATGCGCAAAGTTTGCACACGCAGCCTTCTATTTCACAGTCCCCCATGCGGTCTATTGTGCAGACTATACGACCTGATCAACTTCATCATCGAACGCCTAGTATGACTCTCAGCACTGGGGGTGGTACGACATATGGTTACACCCAAGGACAGCAGCAGCTTTGGGGCCAGCCGCCACCCCTGCCATCTTCCCTGGCCAATTCTCAGCACCTGTCAATGCCACAGCAAATCCACGCTCAACAGCAGTCGCCATCTCCGCATCTGCAGCACACCCCACCTCCCCACCTCCCTTCCCGGTCTCCGCGACACCAAAGCCATTCCGCGGCCTCTCCCCAGCTTCAAGCACAACAAAACGTTGCTTCTGTTGGCTATCCCAGTGCCGCACCAGTGGCGTATCCCGCACTTTCAGGTGCTAGAGGGATGTACTCTGCTTCGCCTGGACCCGGCGGGAACCAATTTCTGGCCGGTAACCCGAGCCAACAGGTCTCTATCGGTATCGGTATGGCAACCAATGCTGCCTTGCCTGGTTGGCTATCGACGGCTGGAGGGTCTTTACAGCCCGGCCAGCCGCCAGCTGGTTCACCACAGGGGGGGTGGCCCAATAACTACTGAGGCAAGTTGGCTACGTTGGAGTTTGCTTGACTGTAAACTATTGTTTTCAGGACAAGCCCTTTGACATGATGTCGGTACGTACGTCATGGACTTTGATTACTTCTGCGTGTTTTTATATGATGTTTTGCTGGTCAATGGTCACCTTTACATGCATCAACTTTGCTTTCATACTTTTGTCTTGATCCTCTATCTACCATCTGTGTATTTCAGTTTCAATCTCTTCATTTCTTATGATTTTGGATCGTGAACATTTTCAAGTCCATCATGGTGGTGTGCATAGTTATTTGCCACTTCTGCTTAGTGGTATTGGTATGATACCCCCAGTCACTCACTATCTCTATCTTTAGCAAATGTGTATTATGTTAATGATGATGATACGTAATTTTGAACGTCTTGCTTCATGTAACTTTTTGAATGACTTTATTAAGCTTATATTTTAAATATTTTCTTTGACTTAATACCTTTATTTATGTTATTATTATTCATCTTGTATTTCCTCTTTTTTTACCATTTCAATTATACAAAATTGTTTATTTTAACATATCTCTAATTGATTATATAAAAAATAAAAAGCTGTAAAGAAATATTCAAACTTTTAATATATAGTTTTCTCTTTTTGATATTAATTTTGAAGGTATGGAGGGTTCCTTTAAAAGTCCTTGCTGACCTTGTAATAATCAGTGGTTTATAAAATACATTCTAATTCATAATAAATTACATATAAGTATAAGTTTCACTAGAATAGCGGTCTATCCCCTAGATACTATAGCTTTGAGAGCTCTCACTTGCAGTGCTGTCTAAATTATTTTGGCTTTAGAATCCACTTTTTATACTTATTGCTTTTTTTTTTGTAAATAATTATCATAGTGATACTATATTACTGAACTGCCACTTACTTAGCAAGAAGCTGCTGTATAAAAATATAGCTTAATTTCCCTAATCTTTAAAAAATCAAGTAGTTTCATTCTAAATCTGATTATCTTTCTTACTCTATTATCTAATACCTACTATCTTCTTTCACATTTTAGCTACTCTACAATTTGTATGCTTGTATTATATTATTTAAGAGCTGTAGTTTCAATAGAAACTAGGAATAAATAATCTACACCAAGATATGAGGCTCTACTGCTGTGCTCCCTTACAATAGGTGACATTACTTTATTAATAAGTTCAAAACTACTTGTGTTTTCAGAAGCTTTAATTCTTCATTATATCTAAATTGACATTATAACTCAAGAACACTAAAGCTTTTTTAATAATATGTCATCTAGACACAAGTTTAAAACCCTTACAGAGGCTGCAAGCTTAAATCTCTAGTTCCCAATTAGAGAATTTCTCTTTTTGGTATACTTCGTATTCTTGGTACTCTAAACTGCCTGAGGCATCAATTCTTCAATGCCCTACTATAAGAAAAATCCCTCAGCTCCTCTCTGATATTTTTTGGTTTAGTTAATTTTACTTAGCTTTTAGTATCTGTTTTGAGGGTATAAATATCCACATATTTTGCCTGTTATAGTTGATAGAAAATTCAGACCATTTCATTGAGCTTTCGGGTATATGAAAATTATGAGCCTTTTACTTTCGTTACCCTGACATGTCTCACTTAATCTTTTTTGTAACTACCTGTATGATTGAGAAAGAGTTTCTTGATTGAATACTGTTGAAGCTAGCCTATATAGGCAAGCGATGCCAAGCAGCCTGAGCAGAGTTTTTCACCTCTGCCCGGATGTAGAGTTAACCCTGAGAGAGGAAGAGATTATGGTTCTTTAGTCTGTTGTTTCGAAAACGCTGTTTTTAGCTATTCTTTCGTTAAATTGGACTGCCTGAATACGCCNCTTGTTGCCAAACGGTGCTTACCTACAAAAGCTTCCGCACGCTGCCAGCTTTTACCTTTTATAGGTTATGAGCCCGGGCTTGTCAGAACAGGCTTAACAACCAACTGACACCCTGGGAGTCCTCGCAATAGCCCAACCGCTATAGCAGGCGGTTAAGAAGAACTGAGCAACCGGCTTACTACGCCCTTCGCATCACTCAAGGTTGTAGAGGTAGACGTCACCCTCAA
>FQSS02000352.1:7703-22195 GCA_900128795.2 Malbranchea cinnamomea
ATTTCTGACGCCTGAAGTCATTTTCTCCCTTCGACTGTTTGGGGAATACGATGCTAACTTTCAGTCCTTCCTGCCTGTATTAGTCCCACTCCCGTATATCTTCCTACCGCCAAGATGGGTTTATCAATCTCGAAGCTGTTTGACAGGCTATGGCCAAAGAAAGAAATGCGAATTTTGATGGTTGGTCTTGATGCTGCCGGAAAGACTACCATCCTCTACAAACTGAAACTTGGCGAAATCGTCACCACCATCCCCACCATTGGTGAGTGCATTTCGCTTTTTTTCTCCGTTCTGCGTGTTTCTTCTGCCAGCCTCTTGACGGTTCAGAGCACTGATATATGCGGTTCTTCGTTAGGTTTTAATGTTGAGACTGTCGAGTACAAGAACATTCAATTCACTGTGTGGGACGTCGGTGGTCAGGACAAGATCCGTCCTCTCTGGAGACACTACTTCCAGAATACACAGGGTATCATCTTTGTTGTTGACAGCAACGATCGTGATCGTGTTGTAGAGGCCCGGGAAGAATTGCAACGCATGCTGAACGAGGACGAGCTCCGTGATGCTCTTCTGCTCGTTTTTGCCAACAAGCAGGATCTTCCGGTACGACCATCGCCAAACTGTGATATATTTGAGAGACTCAAATGCTGACTTGAGTTGTTGGTAGAATGCTATGAGCCCCGCAGAGATCACTCAGCAGCTTGGCCTTCAGACCCTCACAAGACGTGCTTGGGTAAGTGACCGCTTGTGTTTCGACGCCTTAGCCTCACATCAACGTTTGCTGACACCAATGGTAGTACATCCAATCGACTTGCGCTACGACTGGAGACGGCCTTTACGAAGGCCTGGAATGGTTGGCGAATGCCCTGAAGAAGTCGGGTCATGATTGAAATTGATGATACTCTCTAATGTGGTTGGTGTTGTGGAGGTAGCTTGAAGCGATGTGTTTTGATAGGCTCTGACCTTCTTCTCTCCGTCGTGGCCCATCCCAGCCTCTCTAACGACCAGTTATTTCCCCTTATATCTCCTTGCTGTCAATTGAAGTTCCTTCTCCATCTTCTGCCCTTGTGTGTTCTGTTCGGCCCCCCTGTACTTGGCTTCTGGCGCAATTGGGGTGTGTGTCTAGAAGTACCTCGTTGTGTCGTGTCCATAAACTCCATTACCACTTGCTGCTGTGGTGTCTATGCCATGTTCTAGGAGGCAGTGTTACCGCTGAGCCCGTTACGGGGGCTCATCTTCAACTTCACATTTGTGTGTTCATATTTTCCAGGTCGCTACTCTTATTCCGTCCATTTCTGCAATTGTGACATGCCATTCCTCCTGTCGAATAGAGTCATGAATTTCCCTAGTATTCGTACGAACAGCATAATGCGCCCCCGCATTCATTCGAAGTTGACCACGTAGCTCGTTCCGCGAAAGGGGCTGGCCTTTCGCGTCAGAACTGCAAGTGACGAAGGGCCTCCCTTCTGAAGCCTTCTGCGCCCTTCTGCGCCGTCAGTCGCAAAGGATGTCATCACGTGTGACAAAATGGAAACCCCAAAGCATCAGGGCGGTCTGCAGCCTCAAGTTCCACACATTTTGACCAAAGCCTTTGCAGTGAAATGATGATGAAGCTCGACATTCTTTGAGCGGTTACCGGTTCTACCTCTTGTCTGAATGTCCAGTGTTAACTGCTGCCGAGTGTCATTTGCCGTTCTCCCCACAAGAACCGCTTCTAGGTCGCATGACAGGGTAAAAGCCTCTTATACCATCTCTGATTCGCGTTGCCCAGATTCCGTGTGAGCTCAGCCATAGCGACGTCCTTTGCTTCATGCGTCGTCTTGCCGTGTTCGCCTGATCTGGGCCTCTTGAATCGATTCTGTTCCTGTCAGATTGGCTGTGACTCCCGCCAGGTCTGCAGGGCTTGGAGCTGCATCCACGATGGAGATCCAGTCGATCGCCAAGCAATGGGATCACGAGCCGCTTGGTCGAGTTTTTTTGGAGTCGACAATCATAGGCTACTACCCCTAGTGTGGTTGACCGACAGAATGCCCCATTTGACTGACCGAGTCTCGAAGCACAAGTGAGCTGGAAAAAAAAAAGGTAATGGGATGGACTTGACATCGTACTAGTTTGTGTCAGCTAAGGGACCGCCTACGTTTATCAGGCTCTCTTAGGAGTTTGATGGTGTACATCCAATGTCCCGCTGGGTTCCATTTCGTCGTCAACTGAACCTAATTTCCCTTGATCTCACTGACAGCTGGAATGCTAGAAGTCCAATGATGTGGGAGGCAATAGAGTACACGAGCCGGGTACATCGCCGTGCTCGGAAGTTGGCACCAAAAACCTGGAAACAATGATCTCATCTGACCGTCCTAACAGAGCAGCAGTCCAGAACTTTTTAAGAACGCAGCTGGGTACGACCGCCTGATATACACAGCAACTCAAGTTACTTCTCGTGAGTCGTCCTTTTCTCATGCATAGCTAAGACATTATATTTCTTTTCACGTCCAGGCCAGGCCTCTTGGGTCCGTCTTACAGCACCTACGTTACTTATCCCCACTGAGTTCTGCATGGCCTGGAAGGTGAGTCGCTCGCCTTCATTGCTGCGCCAGTCAGATGCACAGCAGGGACTCTTATTTCAGTTTGGGAGCAGTCTTGTTGGTTGATGAGCTGGGACGGTCTGGTGAGCTATAAGCGTGCAGGCCTCCCTCTCTGTGCAGCAATGCTTGCTTGCTTGCTTGCTCGCTCTACAGAGGCTTGTTTGCCTTTCTGGATCTGTCAGATCTGGAGGAAGGGTCTTTTCGAGTTGCCTGCAAGAAGAGGGGATTTTGCTTGTGAAGGACGTCAGACACAGCGACTGGGGGTAGATATTTCTTCCATTCACTTTTTGATACCCAGGTTCTTCTGGCTAGACAAGTTGTTGTTATTATTTAACAATCTTATTACTTCCACAGACTATCATCTATCACTTTACATCATATCCTTACCCCGTCTGTGCCTACACTTCTAACTCCAGGGTTTGAAAATACTTAATACTGTTATATCTGCATTCTCCTTTCTACAAGCCATGGTATGCTTCAAAAACTGTCTCTTGTATCAGATGGGGATATGCTCACAGATATACAGGACATGGACACACTTTCAGATGTCGGATCCCCATCAACCTTTTCGGTCACTGTCATCACCGGCTTTATGCTGCTAGTACCCTTCGTGAGTTGGCTTGTCCACCGCGTTCAACAGGGATATCGTGAGTTCCTCGCTTTAGGACCAGGCGGTACACCATCCACCTTTGCTGGATACATCCGCGTCTCCATCCTTCGCATCTTCGCTCTCAAAGATCCCTTCAGCCCACCATCCATACCGGAAAACCTGCGCCCACAGAGGGGGATCCTAAAGGACTTGCCTATCCGGGACGGGCCCCGACCTAAAATCGCAGGGATAGCGCCACAGCGACAGACGACCCAGCGAGGCACCCCGGAAATGTACGAAATGCTCTGCGAGGAGATCAAAACCATCTCCCGATGCAACGCGGACCGGTTGTATCTTGGCACTTCTTGCTTCGAGAAACACAGCACCGGTCTCTTTTCGCTCTCCAAACTCGACAGTCGCCCAACGTGCAACGGAGAAGTCTGCCACTCACATCCGAGCGATGGAAGTATGCACCTGACTCTTCATCCTGCTGACGTCAGATACGTGATCGAACGGGGTTGGGGAGAGCGCCATCCTCTGGCGCGGGATAGCTGGTGGTGGCCGTTCCGATTCGTGCCCCCTGGGTTTGTGATGATTTATGCACCGAGGACCGTGGGGGAGTTGGAGTGCGTGACAAAGATTATCCACGCGGCGTCGTGGTGGGTGAGTGGAATGGAGCCTCGACGGACAGGGGAGAAGCAGACCGTGCAAGTAGAGGTTGGACACGAAGGCGGGCGTATTGTGGCACAGCAGAGACGGCTTTTAAGGAACTAACATGTCCCATTTGCATCTCTTTGGCGTTGTGTACTCATCAGGACTCGGGTGGGCCAATACCTTTTTTGCTTGTTTTCTTTACTATATTTAACTTTCTGCTAGTCAGTTTCCTACATCAAGCATCCCTCTCTAGTCTATCCTGCGGTTCTTCTTTACTCAGTCCCTGTCTCTTTGATACTTTCCACTTACTTAGTGCCAAACCTACACGCAGAAGCATTGTCAAATGCGTGCTACCATCGGAGAAGCAAACCTTAAACTTCCATTGATCAAGAATCGTACGAAATTGATGCAATGCCCTGGACTCTTGCAGAATTTTGGCAATAGCCGCATGTGTCCTGAGAAATACAGGGTTTTGGCAGTGGCAACAGAATTCCATAGTGCGCTTGGAAGTGAATCTTCCATCTGCGATGTTGATTTATTGGACCGAGCTGGAGCACAAGTGAGGGCAGAAAGTCGTGGTAGATATAGAGCTCATAGGCATTCTCAGTCGGCTACAAAATGTGTCAGCAGGATTTTGTTTTCAGCATTGACTGGGGTAGAATCGGGCCGGTATAAGTTACCTACCGTATGTTCTAGTGAAAAGCAAAAGTTTCGGAAGGCGTCAGTAAAGCCCTGAGACATGGTGATATAGTTTGTGGCATAGTTAATGTTGTTCCCTGAAATTCTGACCACGTCACGGAGTGCTAGGAAGCATGTAAACAAAGGCTCCTCCCTATGCACGAGCTCTGACTTTCAATTACACACATATCAGCCAGTAAAATAGATAGATATTAAGGGTGCAAGGCTAATAAAACCTCATTGTGGCGAACCCAATGATCCCTTTTTCCACAACAAAACACAGGCAGAATACGAACCGCTTCAGTAACCAAGATATTTCTATCCCAGTTAGCTTGGCCAAGTTTCCCATAAGCCTTCACATTGTAATTTCCAGAGATCTGAAAGAAATATCCCTCGCGTCGGAGACAGCTTTTCTTGAGATATGCCTTGTCATTTTTGGAGCATAGCGGCATGTTCGACATCGAGAAGGGTATTCCGCATGCTGATACTATAACTTTGGACGTGAGTTCATATTATCTCTGTTTAGGAAATCCAACATAAGTAATCTGCTCGTGAACTCACGTGGAATCAAAACGGAAATGAAAAGATTTAACCCAAGATTCCACAAACTCTTATCGGTATGGCACTCTTCAAGGACAATTCTGGCTAAGATTCCGCTTTCCGTCCTTAGGTAGATATCTGAGAAAGCTGGAGAGTATTCCCATCGTAGAGCGGGATGGATGACGTAGCTGACATTGGCAGATTCGGACCATTGCTTTTGCCTCGTCGGTCAAACTGAGGAAAGGAGTGGCGTACACGGACTGGTGCGAAGATGTCGAGGGGAGCGTTCCTCGGCCTATTCACACAATGCGTACGTATGAGCCATTTTGATGATCTCGGGCGCGGACCATAAGGAAGAATGCCGTGAGGCCTGTGTCGGTGTTAACACGGGGAATTGTAGATACCTGTTTCCAGAGTCATGATAACGTTTGAAGTGGTTTATCATCCGGCTTGTCTCGATGTTCTGGTAAAATCCACCGTCCATTCAGTTTGCTGCGACATGTGTGACCAGTCGACACGCACACCCGAATGGCAGCCGAGCCATGAAGGCATATGCCATTCACACGGTTCCTTGCCAGAACAGGAAAGAGCCTCTAGGAGCTCATCGTCTCTTTCCAGACTGTTGCATCATGATGATCAAGTTAAAGAAGAAGACCAGTGCCATCAACGCCTTCCTGGGACTTGCGGTTCATGGCGTCCAAATTCTTGCCAGATTTGGCGAATGAGCACGGGATCGCCAGATGCACGCTGACACGGTAAATTGCATTTACTCCAACAAAATCCCCTTGATTCGAGTAATGCATTAAAAGCACATGTATGGATTGACGATAACATGAACTGAACTCGTGAACACCGTCCTGTGAAATCAATATCCAGTGACCGTCAAACAGCTGCAGAAGTGAAGCGAGAGCTTCGCAACCGTCTACACCGAGTCCTTTTTTGTGGCACAGGTCTGCCCTAGAAGGAGAAATCATGTCGAGAATTCCTGGGTAATAGGCCTAGGGAGGTCCCCTCAAGGGACAAGTCCGGAGCAGTGAAGAAATTATCGCTGAGATGTTAGCAGAGGTGGTGTCGAAGTAGGTTTGCCATTCTAGTGTGACCAGCTGTCCAGTTACAGAAGGTCATCAGGCTCCATTTGTTTTGGATGCTGGAAGGATTCTTGTGGAGAGGCCAACCCTTCTGATAACGGCCATCGAAACTTGGTCCTTAGCAACTTCTCTGTTGCTTAATACTGGTAGCCTTCTGAAAGGGATAATGTGATTTAGATAGTACTACATCACATTCAGAGAGTTTTGCATGTCAGCCAGAAAAGGGAAGAAGAAAAGCACAACAGAAAGGAGGGATGGCATTTAAAAGAGTCAATATCTTCTGAAATTTATTTTTTTTTTCCTTCTGTTTATGGAGAGCAGTGGTTGTTGGACCTCTTGAAGGAGTTTCGTGGTGCGAAAAACGGTCACCAATGAAAACCGGATAAATAGTGTTTCCGAGGAGTCCTCCCCCACATCTGCCACAGTCTCGCATCGTCCGTAAATTAAATGGGTAAGGATCTATGTCTTTATCTCCAAAGGTTCTCCCTGGAACCTTTTCGTTATCCCTTCCACATCTTCCCCCTCGATTGCATCGATCTTCTCTCTCACAACCCTCTCCACCGCCTCAGTGACGTCGTCCTCTCCACCCAGCAAATCCAAAAAACCTCTCGTATCCTCTCTGGCAAGCAACGCGTCCGCCACGATCGCCACGTCCTCCCTGGTCACGCTACCTCCCGCCTTCGTCTTCCCCAGCTGCACTTTCCGCGTCGCAGGCTCCAGCGTCAACAGTCCTGGCCTGAGAACGATACCTTGGAATCCGCCGTTTCCGGATCCACTGCCCACCCCCATCTCGCGTTCCTTTTCCTTTCTCTTCAGCGCCATCGCGGCAAAATACTCATCCGCCTCGAGCTTCGCTTTGCAGTAATGCGGTATGGCGTCCCAGCTCCTCTGCACTGCGGCCCAGTCATCATCGGTCCACCAGGGTGCGCGCTGTCGACGGCTGCCCAGGTGGGAGATCAACAGGAACTTTGAGATGTTGAGGTCCGCCAGGGAGGCGCGGATGAAATGTTTTGCGGCATCTTGGTCGACGGCGTAGGTCCGCGCGGGGCCACCTTTACCTCCTGCGCCTACACATTTTGGCACAAAGCCCGGTGTCAGCATACTATATTAATATTCTGGACTATGTAGCAGTAGTATGTGCTTACATAGTCCATCGCAGTAGATCGGACCAGAGAAACAAAAGGTAAACGGGAAAAAAGAGTAACAGCTAGCATGTCATGCGTACCTGCAGCCCAAACAACATAATCCGGCCTCACTTTTTCGATCACCCGCTCCGCATCTGCTAGATTCTGGACGTCATCCAGACTCGAAACCAGCACGTTCACAGTGCCCCTTCCACCGCGATCACCGCCAGAAGCGCGTCCCTCGTGGTCATTGAACCGTAGGATATCCTGCTCATGCTCCGGGTTGCGGACCACGCTCGTGACATTCCAGCCACGGTTGAGGAGGAGAGGGGTGAGGTGCAGGGCAACTTTGCCATGCCCGCCCAGCAGCAGAACGCGAGGAGCAGTCATTGTTGGAGCACGGGGAGTAGCCCGACTATTTACCTTGTAGGGATTGAAATGTTTTGGATGAAATATTGGTAAGTAGCTAACGTGCTAATTGTAGCAGATAAACACGTCGATTGTTGTCGAACGAAAGGAAACACTGCGACTCGCATTTCTCGTCCGGCTGTGGGGTTTGTGATTGCATCATTGTACAAGGATCAGTAAGCAGCCCATACAAGAACTCCACTGCACTCTCAGAACGTCATGTGGAAATGGAAAGGCAAACAGATGATAGTACATATCAAAAATGTAGTTCTGAAATGCCAAAACAATATAATTCTGAATCGTAGTCGCCATTGACTGCAAATGTTGGAGGTAGCATCTCTTGTGATACATTAGAGTATGGAACGCAAATACGACTACCATGCCATGCGAGCAGAGAAGCAGCACTTTCAGTTACCCGCTTTCCAATGGAAAACAAACTCCGTCATTTGAAGCTAGAAATATGTAGACTACTTTGCAGAGTAGTGCCTCGAAGTACCCGGGTACGTACCTATAGTGAGTTGCAGAAATCCATCCGCAGTTGTAAGGATCTTGTGAGCGCGGCGTGGTCATTGCAGGATCCTATATAAGACATACAAAGAATTTAGAAACTACATGATTACAGCCGCATCGCAGCTCAATGACACGCAAACAGAGAAACATGAAAACGGGCCAGGAGATAGCCATGGCATAAACTATATTCAGAAACAGAACCAGGTGCATGGCAAGACCAAACGACCAATTGGAAGGGTATAAAGGATGAAAATTCTTCCCTCTATTGGTTATACCCATCTTTTTGAACACATCACCATACCAGAGCGAGGGCGGCAGCAAAGATCGCGCCAACGGAAAGGGCACCAGTCCGGGTGGCACCGCCAACAAAGGGAGGAGGAGAACCGGTGGGGGTGGAAGTTGGGCGTAAGGCACCAGTGCCCGTCGGGATGTCTGGAACGCTCGGTAACTGCGGGCGGCCATCCTCTCCTCCCTGTAGCTCGAAATTGGCACACGCAATGCGGGTCTTATCGTGCAGGTGGACAACAATGGATCGATTGCCAAAGAAGGCACCAATACCAGGCTTGACTGAGGCATAGAGGTCGAGGTATGACTCTATGAATTCTTCGGCGCCGTTGGGAATATCACCATACTTGCCGCTCAGGTCACCAACCTGGCAGGTCTGTGGCGCGGAAGGATCGCAAGGGGGCTCTTCACCTCGAATAAAGGGGTCTAGATGGGCAAGAGTCGCCGTGCAGTTGCCGTCTGGAGGCACGGGCTGGTCGTGGATATGATACACTACATACCAATAATTTATGTTAGAACAGGGCATCCGAGTGGATTTATAGACGAGAGCAACTCACAGAACGGGCCGCCCTCCTCAGGGAGATTAAAAAACTCAACGTGAAAAACAACACCCTCGCCATCATTGTTGGCAGTGGCGGCGACAAAGCCCTGCACGGAAGTGGTGTCTGACTCAGGCAGAGTAGCGACATAGACGGGGCCAACAGGATTGTCAGACACGACTTCAGCATCTCCCAGAGCGCCCGTCACTTGGGCAGCCGCGAGGCTAGCGCTCATCAAAGAACCTGCAAGAATGGTTTTTGTTTGCATGGCGAGAACTGGGCACAGAGGTCGTTAGATATAGCAGGGAGAGTTACACTGGAAGTAGCTTGACAATTAAACCAAAGATAGCAGGGTACCCAAGCACAAGCAAAGGGGAAAAATATAAAGTAGCTAATCGGAAGCAGTGATAAGAGGTCGATATCTGTGAGTAAGAGTGAAGAGTAGAAAGGTGAAGAAAAGAAAGTAGAGGGATGAGGAGAAGCAGGGCGATGATCGCAGTTAAGAAGGACAGGCGGTGTAACCTGACAGGGAAGGAATAGTGAAGAAGGAAGACAACCGCAGTCACGGTTCCTCCCGGGCTGGTCTTTCTAATAATAATAGCTGCTGTTCACAGTCGGAGTAACTCGCGGTTTGGCTGGAGGAGAATTTTCCAGCTTTACCATGGACCAACCAAGGAGCCATAGTTCCTGAACTTGGGGGGGCTCTCCCCATGGAGCAGGGTACATACAAGGAGAACTTGCATTCAACAGGAGCAAGGTTGAATGAAAATGATTGTCAAGGTAGCAGCAAGCGAAGCTAGAGTCACACAGCCGCCGTTCCTGGCCAGTCGAGTGTGTCGTTCTGGGTTCACTTTGGCAGTGTCCTCCTCAGCTCTCCAATCTATCTTGTTCAACCGCCGCCCAGCCTTCTCATGATTGCCCAAGCAACGAGAGGTTATTTCAAGGAAAAGGAGCACAAGGAAACCATGGGGCACCGGTAGGTTGCAGCAAGAGCACCACATCCCCTGAAGCCGGCCAGTCGAGTTTCACCGCAGCAGTCCCCATCACCCTCACGGCCACAGAAAATACAGCCCTGTGCGGACGGTAAGATCGTCGGGCAAATCACATCGACGTGTCTTCCTGATAGGATGTGTTCCCTGGGGAATCGGCAGTGAAGGAATCGGAAGGAGTCAAAGATCGACCGACCATGCCAGCCACTGCGGTGACTGCCAAGTGTTTGTGCTGTTTCAAACCGGGCGGTTATCCAAATATAGCCCGCATCCTGCGACTGGATCGCCCAGGGGAGGGGGGNGGGATCGAAGATTTTGTACATAGTAAACGTCAAGGGAACGTGGGTAACGGGCAGCGCAGTGTGACAATTGAGATTGTATTTTGCGTCATCTTTGGACAGAGCACTATTCACTATGTCGTCCCGCTCAACGCTGTCAAGTTCCTGGAGTTTTTCACTTGTATTATTTTTTCCGTGTTGCCTTGCGCAGTCAAATTGAATGAACAAAGCAAAAGCTCAACAGGATGTGGAATGAGAGGTAATAATTCACGCTAAGTTACAAGTAGGAGGCTCGGATTGTGAAGTGTGGATACGGCGGGCTGAGGCTAACTTGGAGCTGAGTTGTTTAACCCCCAGCACTCCTCATGACATCTCGACAACGAGAAGTATGGAGTACGGAGTAAAAGTAGGCGATTTGAGTTAATTTTTTTTTGCCGAAAAGTAAATAAAGCGGTCCGAGACGGGCATATCCGCTAGTTAGACCGAAACGTTCAAGAGACATACAAGTATGGTCCCAGTTTGGGTCTTCGAGGTGCTAGTTACTGGATGTCAACTTCGGTGAATGTACTCTGTACCGCTGCATAGTAGTATCCTCTACTCAATGTCCCAATTTCGGAACATGAAACTTGTGCTTTCGGGCAATTGACGGCCATCAAGTGTACAAATATAGTCTCTTCTCTACTTTCTACATTCAGCGGAGTTAGAAATGTCAACTGCATTTGCATCATCACCAAACTATTACATGGCCGTGAGAAAGGTCGATGCAAAGTTGTTTTTCCAGAAAGAGGAGATGTACAAGGGGATATCATACTACTATACCCATACACCCTCCATGATAGAATGAACATCTTGGAAGGAATCGCATAAACTCCAATGTACAAAAAAAGAAAAAACATATCTATCCGTAGATCGCAATAACGCGAAAAGAGTATACGCCAGCTCGAAACTGGTTCTGCAGAGAACGAGATAGATTTTACTCGTCTCCATCTGCGCTTTCGATAATCATCTCAACTTCTTTCACAGGATGCAGCAGGATGGGTGGCAGACACATCCTCCCTTCCCCATTGACTTCCTCTTCTTCTCCACCGTCGTTATTCACTTTATACCCCAGCCACCGCTTCCACAGGTTCGCGGAGTGACCGGCTGAGTAGAACCACGTCGTTCCCTTAAAATTGTGCTCGTTGTCGCCGAATATCGACGCCCGAGCGCCACCACTCGCGCCGTTGCGTCCCGCGTTGAACACGGATTCAAGGTACTGCGTGGGCCAACGACGGTCGATGTAGACACTGTGAGGCACGTAAACGGCTTTGAACCCGTGGTGCAAGCACGTGGTCGCAGGCCACATCTCGGAGAACATGGTGTGCCGCTTGAGGGAGGTTTCGCGGTGCATGGTGTGCAGAAGCTTGCGGGAGAGTCGGGAGGCGGTTATGATGGCGGTGCGTCGCGGGATGGTGCCATTTTCGGTATTGTACCCCGTTACATCGTCGCGAAGCAGCCATGTCGTACCTTCTGGATCAAAAAGTGGATTGAAAACGATCAGGTCGGCGTCTTCACCCACACCCCATTCGTACTTGTCCTTTTCGTAGGGGACCTTGGGGATGCCTTCGTCTTCGACTTCGAGGATATCTTCCTCTGCGGGTGGGCGTTCGGGACCCCAGATGGGCTTTTCGCCTTTCGGCGGCTGCTGCTTCAGTTGGTCAAGCGATGGCTTGCCTTGGTTGGGCGGGATAAAGAAATTGCCGGGGCTATTTGTTCCCCGCTCTGTTTGCACGCGAACCATCTGCCGAAAATCTTCCCATGATCCGTGAACATCGGGGACGTAGAATCGAGCATTGCGCTCCCACAGCCCCTTTCGCGGTTGCTTGCGAGCCCACGCCCCAACCTTGTCGAAAAGATGATACCAGTGGCCGGTGTACCTGATGTCCATCTCCCAGTTCCAATAGTAGTCATACTCGGGGTGCTGGAAGGCGAAATATTGAACCGGCATAAAGGTGCTGCGGTATACGCCGTGAACGGGGAGGTTTCTCATCATAGACTCGTGCAGTCCCCCGTATATCAACCCCATCTGCCTTTCGCTCCACAGGATACCCATTCCACGGAACTCCTCTGGAAGAGAGTCACGGAGAACCCGCTCGTACGTCTCGTCATCGGACCAGATCTGAAGGTTATTATCTTTGACATGGACAAGGAAGAAAACCTCATACTCTCCTCCCGACATAATGGATAATTCAGCGATTAGTGAACGCAGATACAAGATCGTCTCCTCTTTGTAGTTGTACCCCGTCCACGTCCGTATGAGGACAGCGGTTTTGGGCACACGCTGGGATCCCACCACCACGCCTTTTGGGGGTCGAGGTTGTGTCGGCTTCTCCATGGGTTTGTTTTGACTGCCAAGTGGGAAGGCGCGAAATCGATCGAGTCTCGGTGCGGGAAGATCGGGAAACCGATGCCTATTGGCGACTACGCACCGTTCCTGTGCTTCTGCCCAATTGATACCGCGGAAATCAACAGGCGGCACGTCTTCCCACACGTTGTCGATACCTTCCCGATCCCCTTCAAGTCCAGCCCCAATTCCACCAGAGTTTTTTCCATATCCAAGACCGTATGGACCCAGGCGTCCGAACCTGTCGAAGCACCCATCGTCCTTGATGCCCAGCATCTCGTTTGAGCCCATCACGGCGTCCGGGAAGCCCTTGGGAACACCGTCATAACGTTGGAGATGGGGTAACTTGATCGTCCCATTTGCGTCGAGGAAGCACTCCACCTTTGTACCATACTGTTGGATGTATCTCTTGGATGTGTAATCGGGGTAAGGATTGAACACGGAACTGGAAACTGTCAATTCTTTCACATTTTTTCCGTCTCTGGCGGCGTTATCATTTTGCTCATCACCAATTTCCTCCTCCTGCTCCTTTTCTCCGTTCTTATTTTCGGAGTCCTCCGCCTTTTGTTGTTCTTCTGCCACTAGCTCGTCACCGGGATACTCGGGCACATTCTCCTCTCTGGGCACCAGCGTCCGGATCCCACCATAGAATCTTTTGAGAAAAGAAAAGCTCTCCCAAGCGTGCGGCTTCGGAGGCTTGTTGACTTCTGGGATGATTGGGTCGGCAGGCCGGATAATAGTGCTCACAAGATGCGCCCGGAAGAGGATCAGAATAAACATCACCAACGACACAAGCACTCCCCAGCATAACCAACGCATCACGGAGTGTGGGCCACCGCGGCTAAAATTAAACCGTCGTCTACGCCTGACAAGACTGTTCTTGCCATTCCGTCCATTTCTCGTGTCTGCGTAGAGATCTAGGATAGGTTTTGTGCCGACGGGCGTGTTGTAAGCGGAATAGTCTGTGAAGGTCTCTTCTTCGTCGTGATCATATGAGCTTGAGGGGGCGCGATAGGAGGAGAAGGGAAACTTTTCGGCTTCCAGGTGCAGTCGCGACCGCCCTGGCCGTGCGGTATCGATCATAGCGTCGTCGTTAATCGTGAAGTCATATGTACTCGTCAAGTCGTCAGCACAAGTAAGCAGCCCGTCAGTTGTGTCGACTGATTAGTAGCGATTGCAATCAATCAACAGCCCCTGTCTGTGGCTCTGGTTCCTTGGGAAAGAAAGCAAATCGCCAGTGGGCTTGTTGACGTTGCGAACAAATGTGGGTATTTGAGAATTCGAACGACGCGCTATCGCTAATCTCAATTCCGCGTGCAAACAGGGGCAAAAGTCCTCAGGAACGCTCACAAACTCACGTCAAAAAACGAAAGAATATTCATGCCCACGGCAGAGAAAACAAAGAAAAGGAGACAGGGAGAACGCGCAGCGCCTCCGATTCATCCATCTGTCGAGATGCCAACAGCCATCCTCCCGGTCTAGGTCTAGCGCCACGAGCGGATTCTCGGCGGCTCACCAGAGCAACCGCTCGCCGAAGCTGTGCAGCGCTGCGTGGGGGAACTAACGTACAGTGCCTGTCTGTCAGTTGAGGACCGTTGAAACTTTATTGTGTGTGCCATGTCATGTCTTCGCAGCAGGTTAGTACTACGGTACTACCGAGAGCAGTTTACCGTTGGGATGGCTTGAGATCTCGAGAGCACGTCCTTAGCACTTGGGTAAGAACTTCATCCAGTGCCCAGAGCAACGGCTCCAAGCAAGGGCCCTGGAACAACCAACCGCATCTTGCCGTCGTGGAGACTCAGGAGAGCTCCAGAGTAAAGTTCAGTTGCTTTCGTTAGCACGTGCACA
>FQSS02000380.1:0-95803 GCA_900128795.2 Malbranchea cinnamomea
TTTTGGATTTGCCTGAGTCTTTCGTTGCGTTGTTATTTCGTTATTTGTTCGGGGTACCGCGTTGGGAGATTTTTCAACCACGCCCACTTTTGCTATCGTTTTCTCAACCACCACATAATATTTTTACATTTCCTTTGTATGTATTATTATTCAGTCAATTATGAAGGGATTCTATTGCTCAAATAATTAATTCACGCCGTGGTTGTGGCGTGGCTGATTATTGAAGTTGGTCAGTCAAAACATCTCCAAATCCACGTTTTGCTAAGATCCACGTTTTGGTGCGAGGCACTGCCTATGGCAGTGCTCGGAGGGTGAGCGCAGCTCATTACCCGATTGAGTCTACGACCTTGGCACGGTTAGTTATACCTCGGCTTGCTTTACGAAGCTGTTCGATTCAAAGACGTTTTACAGGCCAGGATTAAAGGCGGAAAAGTCCTTGGAAGTCAAAGACTCCTAGGAGGAGCTTTGGACGATCTGGACCGTCAAATGAACGCCAGTGTGAATAAAGCGCTAGTATCGTGCCTATTAGATTTCCATACATGTTAACTGAAAGCGCAAGGATGAAAATTCAAATCTATTGCGATCCCGAGCCTGTTCAAGTTACCAGTCAAGCGCCGTAGAATCATTCTCACACTTCGGGTATACTGCCCCAGCTTCCCAGACTTTTTTCGTTTGTGTCCCTTATATTTTGTCTACCTAACTTTCCACTTCTCCGTTCCAAGCACAGCGTCAAGCTCATCCACAAGAGGAAGTTTTACAACACTCACCCATCTTCCCTGGATTCTGCAGGAAATGTGGCGATACTCAGCGCTTGATCACTTGAACAACGACCTGGTTGATCGCCATTGAGATCAAAGTTGCGCTTGTGGTTGAGGCAAGAGACTCAGTATTTGCCCATGTCGTTGTCCCCTACCAAATCATCGGGCTTGTGAGGACACATTTGCTGCGTGACGTAGTATTTGCCTTTAATCTTGAAATTTGCGAGCTGCGTATCACCGGGCTTCACATTTGCGGAGGATACATCTGGCGGGCCATAGCCAAAGTAATCTTCCTTGGTTATGGGCTCCCACGAGAGCGAAGACCATCGATGTCCCTTAAAGTTGGCCGACCCTGCGGCCAATTCGTTGGTCGTTGCTGTTCTGATCTCGTGGATGACCTCGACAGTCTCAACCTGGTCTTCCATGTTGCCGAATTGTCCGAAATGTTCATGTAATTCAGGGCGCTTCAGGGTCTCTGTCCACTCGCAAAAATAACTCGCAACCAATTCCTCCATCTGCTTCTCAAGCTCAGCACAAATGCCCAATTTATCGTCAATGATCACCTCTTTCAGGTAATTGATGCCGCCCGGGGAATTTTCAATCCATCGAGCTGTCCTTTGTAGCCGGTCGGCCGTCCTAATGTAGGACATTAAGTAGCGGTCGATCAAGGGAATAACCTTTTCTGGAACTGTCTCTTGATAGGGTTCGAGTATATTTTCAACCACATCATCCCCACTGTGAAATTTGTCATAACTGACCGGTCTCAAAGCATGGAGGTTGGCGCATATTGATTACCCCGAGGACAGGTACCGGAACGTAGAGCAAAACCTTTACGGTGGCCGAATCGACATGGCCTAGCGTGATAATTGTTTCTGTTGGTGTTTCTGGAACATATCCATTCCCGTGTCGCAACTTGTGAATGCGGACGACATTGTTGTCCGTGCAATGGATGAAGCTTTGAGCATTCAACCACGCGACATGTACTGGTCTGTTCTCGGAATGATGAACAATCCATGGTTTCGTGTGAAGATCATTGAAAAGACTGGGGCCTTGAGGTTTGAACATCCGACTCAACCTGCTATGATGCCAGGCGGATGGATGGAAAAGGTCAAGAAATCCGGAGGGGACCTTCTGGCAACAAACTGGGGTGAAGCAACTGACAAGAGTATCAGAGCCACCGTCCAGGTCTACCCAAGCCCCAACCATCAATATGAAAATGCCGGGATTAGATCGGGTTATACCACTAGAGGAATTTGAAGAACATACATCCCGCTGCAGAGCCGTGGTTTGTGCTTGAAGGCGAGGTGTACAACGGAACGAACTTCTGTTGGGGGGGCCCGGCGAGCCGCGGAGCATCATCTCTGCGGCGGGCACTGACTCTACGGATGAGTTTATGGCTATTCGTGAGTTTCTTCTGCCTTCCAAGTCACCATTTTGGACAGTCATATTGACCTGGTTGAGTAGACAGCGAAACCGCTAAGGCAATGATGAAACATTATTACATCGGTACACTGGAAACATCTTTGTCCAAAAAGATAAAGGAGAACACAGAGCGAGAACTGCCACCATCTCGCGAAACATTCCTTTTGCCTAACCAATGGGCAAATGCCACCCTCAGTCACAAAAAGATCCTGGGTCCTGACGCACGATTATTCTCCTTCAAGCTTGATTACGACAACCAGGTCTTTGGCCTCCCCGTTGGCCAGCATGTAATGCTCAGAATCAAAGATCCGTAAAACGGTTCAATAATTCGAGCCTATTCCCCAATTTCGGAAGCAACCGTTCAAGGGAAAGTCGATGTATTGGTCAAGTTATACTGCCCTACCCGTGACTACCCAACAGGCGGGAAAATGACCATGGTCCTGGATCATCTCCCTATCGGAACAATAGTCGAATTCAAAGGGCACATCGGCAAATTCCAATACCTTGGGAAAGGAAACATTATGGTGAATGGCGAGGAGCGACATGTTAAACGATTCTACATGATCTGCGGTGGAAGGCATAGCCCCCATCTTTCAGGTGCTCCGCGCAGTCCTGCAGGATGAGAGCGACAGCACATGTGTGGTCTTGGATGGGAGCCGCTCCGAGGTAGACATTCTCTGCGGGTCAGAGCTTGATTCCGTCGCAGCGCAGTATGAGGAAAAATGCACTATCGTCCACACATTAACGCGTCCTTCTGAGTCATGGACGGGCCGAAAAGGCCGCATTTCGGAAAGTTTGCTGGAGGAATTTGTTGCTCCTGATAATAGCATGGTTCTTATATGTGGCCCTGAGCCCATGGAGGCAAGTGTTTGTCGGATACTATTAGGACAAGGCTGGTCGGAGTCTGACTTGCTTGTCTTCTAAAGATATTTTTTTGATTGTGCTTGGCTTGTAAGCCAAATGACATCACGATTCACATTATAGAATAATAAAGACCACTGGTTTATATCCTCCCGCCAAGTTTGCCACGCACGCCAACCCAGCAAAACCAAGGAAGTCAATCCCAAACATGTGATGAACAAGTTCAAGCATGACATGAATAAAATCCCAAGTCAGCAGTCCCAATCATTTTGACGTCCCACTTCTTGGTTTTCTAAAGCAGGCGAACTCTCCACGCGTGCTTTCCCTCAGTCTCTTCAGAACACCACGCATCTCCCCGAGCTCAGCTTGCAGTTTCGCCCGCGCGTCATTATTAGTCCGCTGGTCAAGCTCCACATAAATCTGGTTTTGAATCTTGGACGCAGCGTCAGAGACATATTGGGACATGGTTTGGGCGATGAACTCAGTGTCTAGTGTCGCCTGCATGAGGGCTGGCAGAGTATACATTGGCCGGAGCATGAAGGCTTCTAAGAGGGCACCGGAGATTTGCGTGAGGAGTTCAGAGAGAATAGCATGCGTCACTGATGCGGACGAAGAGGAAGAGGACGAGGATGATTGCGAGGTAGGAGAACTGGGAAGGGTGGTTGTGACTTCAGTGTGAACCATAACAAGGATGAGCATTGTGTGGTAGACATAGGGTCTGACTTGGGTTGGTCGACTCGTCGAGGGCACCCAATCCGGGGACGTAATTCCCTTGATGATTGTAGACTTTAGGTTATCTGCGATGGGCTTGATATATGCCTGGAAGAGCTTAGTGTCAATTTGGTTCAAGACGTCCCGAATCGTCTTCGACTCGTCCGTCAATTTAACGGCAAATGACGATTCAAAGTTTGTCACTAGCTGAGTGACTTGGTCGGCGCGCAGCATCCTCACGTTAGAGAGAGTTAGGAGGATGCGAACATTCTAGGAATAAAGTATAGAATTAGCTGATTGCGAATTGCCCGTAATTGAAAGATGAACCAAGGTACTCACCCTATTCCGAGGATCAACTCCGCCATGAAGGGACGGCCCGGCTCCATGTAGCCCGACGGTAGGCACAACGCGTACCCACTCATCCATGTCCTCGACATTGACAGGATGTTCAGCATTTTCGACGAGGCCACTCAGAGCTTTATATATGCTGCTCACGAACTGTGTTCGCACCATCTGCAAAAGCTTTGCGGGAGGTGGAGTGACAACATCTTCGGCTCCTGGTTTTGTCATCGCTTCGGAAATGTACAGAATTTTCTGCATTCCTGAAAGCACTGCGCTTTCATACGCTATGAAATGACCTGGCATACTGGTTAGATCCTTCCAAGTTGGATCCCTTCTCCAGTCTTCAAGATATTTGCAGACCTCCGCATCCTTATTCCATGCTGCGCATACAGCACGAACAGAGCGTTCTCGAGCTACACTGACAAGCAGTTTGAGCTTGTCATACGTGCTAGTTCCGCTCGATATCAGGCTCAATGCAGACATTTCGCTGGCTGCGGTTCCGATCAGTATCAAAAATCTGCTAAGATAATTGACTCCGCTAAGAGAATTCGCATACGGTGGCCAGAAAGCAAAATCTTCCCATGGTTCTCCTGTTTTGGGAGATGGTGGAGGTAGTTCCCTTAAATCAAACTTGAATCGAGATTCTGTAGGAGTCAACCCTGTCAAGGGAGTTCCGGGTGTTGATGGTGAAGTGGGGGATGTCAGAAGGGAAATATCCTCCTTTGGTGGCTCAGCGAAAAGAGAAAAAACGCTCTCTCGAATGAGATTGATTAGTTCCACAACACCATCTTTAAGATCACTAATTCCATTAGTTGATAGACGATGATGTTTGCGGCTCTCCCCATCGAATCCTGCTGGAAGGAGCTTCTGCCTGCTCCCATCAACGAATGATTGAATTATGTCCCAGAATTCCACCACGTCCCCCAAGAGACCGCCCTGGACGGAAACAAGTTTTTTCAGATATGTGTGAACACATTCCCATAATTCTATCACAGGTTCGGTATCCAGACGATCAGGAGAATTCAAAATTCCATCACGGATCGGAATTTGAAGATACTTGACGGTTGTCTTGGGAGCAGGTTTTTCACCGTTGGCCAATCGACGCCTCAAAATTTCTATCTCTACCCTGGAACGCTCGCAAAATGTCGAAATCTTCGTCTTCAGAAAATCATATCGACTGAGAAGCCATACCCAGACTGGGTTATCATCCACCCCAAGCTCCAACAGAGTGCTTATCAGCTCCATATATTCATCGACCGGTCGACCAGCGGTTGTAGACGTTGGTGACTGCGCGTTGCTAAGTCGCCGCCATAGGTCTCGCTTAAGTGATTGGATCTGTTTCTCCACATCTATCCACATCCTAGCAGTCAAGACAATCGTGCGGATTTGTTCGTCTGTCAGGGCCTTTTGGTTTGAGATTGTACGGTCTGCGAGGGCTTTAGTTTCATTCGCATACCGTCTAGCACGGTTATAGTTCTCAGCAATAGCCTCGTAGTTCCGTTGTTTGATGGACCGCATTAGTTCTGCTCCAAGTTCATAAATACTACGTTGCTTGTCCACTGCATCAAGGACTGCCTTCAAGCCTTCTTCTCGTTGGCGTCCTCCCAATGCTGCACCCCACACTTCTTCAGCCTTTACAGCCGCATCAGTAAGTGGTATCCTTATCTCACGTACACCATACTCAGTTTCTCTTATGAGAGCATTCTTCTGGGCCCCCGAATCCACGCTATTCGGCAACTCAACAGTGGAATTCCTCAAGTTCGAACGGGACCTGCTTGCATTATGGGACCGAGGCTGTTGCGTCCCTGAGGTCGGTGGCAACCCCTGACTTTTCATTTCTGTATACACTGCATCGATTGTTGCTTTAGCTCGTACAAATCTCTCGAAATTGGACTCAACCAAGACCTTCAAGGAGGCAGACTTCTGATCGATCGATTTGGAAAGATAGTCCAATCCCTCCAATAGCGACTGCGCTGAAGCTGAAGAGTGTGTCTGAGAAAGAAACAAGGCCGGAGAGAAAGTAGTAGACGAGAGGAGAAATCGGTTTCGCACTCGGGGATCTTCATCAACAGGGAGTCCTCGCTGCGTCAATATTTTCACCACGCTGTCTGACGTGCCTAGAGGATCGGGCTCATCTTTCTGAACCATATTATCTTTACCATCACCGGTGCGCTGCGATCCAGGAATCAAACTTCGACTTCCTCTGCGCAACAGAGCCGAATATCGTGTTTTGGATTGTCTGCGAGACAGTGGGTCCTCCGATGAAAAATGATCATCTTCAGATTCATCGCTGCTATCCAAATCCGCGGGCCATTCTTCAGGATAGGGGTTTGGGAGATTGTAGTGTTGGGATATATCACCTGGGCGTATGTCCATCGTCGTAGGGGAGCGCGTCTTGCAGACTTTCAAGCCACCTAAGACAATGCGATCAATCTTTCTTCAATGATCAAGCACGCCGCTGTGCAGCAAGAAAACAGTGATAGGAGCGTGCCTCAAGACACCTCTTTCTGAAATTGAAGATGTTAACGTGTTCTCTGTGTACTAGGGCAGTAGTACTACATACTATACCGAGGACTCGCATTAAAGTCAGCAAGCAGGTCAAGCCAAGCCACTGGCATCATGCCCAGAACCCTTATCATTGGCAAACAAAGCAAACACTGCCATCACGGCTCAGTTCGCAGTTTGATCCCACCCTGCGACAAATTCTTTCCAATTTCAGCACCACCCTTCAGATCCTTCTGCAGCTTTTCTCAGCAAGCCAGCACAATGGTTTCTGTTCGTCTCCTCTCCTCGCCCACTCGGCAATGCTTCTACAGGGTCGCCGGTCGACCAATACAGTCGTCCCCTTTCTTCAATGTACAGTTCCAGCCACTGATAAGCAGCTCCCTTCTCCCCGTATATGAAAACAGTCTTTAATAGACGTCGATTGTACAGGCTAGATTTTACGCCGTTCCAGCAGCCAGCAAAGTTGCAAAATTTCCAGGCACTAAAGGACCAGATGTGCGTTGCTAGAATCCCACGTTCTTCCACATTCCAATCACGAAAGTTTGGACAGGGAAACCAGACCTGACGCTCTAGGACATCTCAGGGAAAATACACAGTTACTCTGATCGAGGGTGATGGAATTGGACCTGAGATATCGCAGTCAGTCAAGGATATCTTCTCCGCTGCTCAGGTAAAAGCTTTTCCCACCAATCCCAGCCATCCGGAATGTACCGGGATGCTGAACATTTGAAGGTACCTATCAAGTGGGAGCCCGTCGATGTCACACCGATCCTCAAGGATGGCAAGACTGCCATTCCAGACGAGGCAATCGCTAGCGTACAGAGGAACTTTGTTGCATTGAAGGGACCGCTCGCAGTATGTTCATGAAACGCCCGAGCCAACCTTCTACGATACGTTCTTTTCCTGACTGTTCAACGTTTAGACCCCAGTCGGCAAGGGCCATGTTTCTCTGAACCTTACTCTCCGTCGAACATTCAACCTTTTTGCCAACCTCCGACCTTGCCGCTCTATCGCTGGCTACAAGACCCCATACGACAATGTCGATACCGTCCTGATTCGTGAGAACACCGAGGGTGAATATTCTGGCATTGAGCACGTTGTTGTAGACGGAGTTGTTCAGAGCATCAAGCTTATCACAAGGGAAGCTTCCGAACGAGTCCTCAGATTTGCGTTCCAACATGCCCAGGAGATTGGCAGGAAGAAGGTTCGGGTGGTCCACAAGGCCACTATCATGAAGATGTCCGATGGCCTCTTCCTCAATACTGCTCGCGAGGTCGCCAAGGATTTCCCTGATATCGAATTTGATGCTGAGTTGTTGGACAACACCTGCCTGAGAATGGTTACCGATCCCGCACCTTACAATGACAAGGTTCTCGTCATGCCCAATTTATACGGTGACATCCTGTCCGACATGTGTGCTGGACTGATCGGTGGTCTTGGATTGACTCCGTCTGGCAACATCGGCGACAAGTGCTCCATCTTCGAGGCCGTCCATGGCTCTGCTCCTGATATTGCTGGCAAGGGGCTCGCCAACCCTACAGCCCTGCTTCTCAGCAGTATCATGATGCTGAGACACATGGGTCTGACTAGCCACGCAGAAAAAATTGAGAATGCCATTTTCACCACCCTGGCGCAGGGCAAGGTAAGCCGTTCTTCTACTCTCTACTTTTAAGGCCAGTGTTGCTGATAGCGGTGCCCTTCCTGTATAGGCCCTCACTGGCGACCTTGGCGGTAAAGCTAAGACACACGAGTATGCCGAAGCCATCATCAAGAATCTTTAAGAGACTTCTTAACCCTCTATGTTGCCCCTTGAAAATCGGAAAATAGAGAGTAATCACTCACTAGACGGTATAGGATGATCATGTTCTAGTACCTACCTTTCCTTCATGCTTTCTCATTTGTGCACAGTTCATGTTGTTTTGATGTAAAAAAAAGACATGATGTAGATTATTGGCCCGTTCAGGATACGATACAGATGCCACGGAAATCATATGTGTTAAATTATAAGACTATGGTACAATCGTACAATTGAGCAATGTCAGCCGGAATCTGAAGGATAGGCACTCGCAGTACATCCAATCATCACCCCGCCGTTCCTGGAACGCGTTGGCCGAAAACTCTGTCAACCCCGTCTTCCGCGCCAACCACGTCGACCACCCCTTCCCCTCTTCGATTTGCCGCGTGTGGCTTGCGTCCGAGTAGACCTTGGTACTGATGATTCCGCCTCACTCTCCTCCTTCCCAGCATCAGAGGTTTCCTCATCACCATCTTCATCATCCCCATCATGTTCGTCCTTGGCGGGGCTAGCTTTACCACTGCTCCGGCTTTTGGTGGGTTCAATTTCAGCTTGTAATCGCGAACCCCGACCACCCCTGTTCGAGCGTGTTTTACGACCTCCTCGTCTTGCTCCGCGCGATGGTGCAGGTGATGACCTAGGTTCTGTAGTGACGAGCGGTTCAATATCAGTGACATGTCTCAAATGCGGCAAAAGCAACAACATACCATCGGTATTTGCAACTGTACTGGGTTGTCTGGAAGCATCTCGTAAACTTTCTGAAGGAGAAGCAGTGCCATCCGGATTCAGTCTCCGCTCAAACATCATTTCGCTATATTCATCTTCTGGTAATTGGAACGGACAGTATGGCTCATTCGCTGAGTCCTCGATTGTCTCTGCCGGAAAGGGTTCTTCCTGCGTGCGCGAAAGAGACATAAGTTAAGATGTTCTATGAAACAGCATCACACAACCAGCGGGTTGTAACGAACCCGCTCATCCAACGCCTCGAGGTTGTAGAGTGTGCCGAGCTTTTTCCAAATCCCGGGTATTCGCGTGTGCTCCTCCGTTGGCGGCGCATATCCCTGACTTCTCATGTAGTCGTAAATGGCAAGCATGCGAAAATGCTTGTGAATTCCTAGGTAGCGTGAGCCCAACGCTAGCAGACTCAACCCTGCAGATGGTGGGACAAACCTACAGGCTTCCATCTGACGATCCCCTTTAGCAGTGCGGTCTCCTGTTCGTCGGTCCACGGGTCATTGGCAATAGCTTCATAGTCTATTTCCCGCTTTGTCACCGCTGGCTGCGGTGTCAGATGTACATGGTCGCTTTGCGACGGTGCTGCGTCTCCGGCTGCGGATATCTTCTGCTTCTTCTTTGGAGGCATTTTTTTCCTTTTGGGGCTGTAATTAGCCTGCAAATGTTGTTGAAGTAATTATACCAAGCTGCAAAAAATATTTTGGGTTCTCTACTACCCTAAAATACCAGCGGAAGCAGATGACAGAGGATGCGAAGCATCGGAGACGGCGATAGCGATAAGGTAACGCCAAGACTGATTGTCAAACCTTTCCGGATATCGACTAGCGTAAAAACTTTCCTGTGTCAGTACCGCGTCAAACGCGTCTCATCAATAGGCTCAACTCGGGTTGAACGTCAAAAAGATGAGCCTGATGCTCCTTCTAAATTCATCAGGGCAAGCGAGATACCCGCACCCAGTGTGACATTGGAGATGACATTGGGGTTTGGGCACTCCAATGTCACTACCGCGGAAGATGACAGAAACCTTGGACCAATAGAGCTGGTTACAACAGCCCCGGAGAGGCCCTTTAGGATCGATAACTTATGGGAACCCGCATTCTTCTCACTTCAGCAAGTTCCACCACTTGAGAAGTTTGGCTGGGACGATGATTTGCCAAGTATGCCTTCAATCCCCTTTCGTCACTCACGTGGGGAAATAGTCTCTGTTCTGACCAAATTTCTCGAGTCTTAGATCTTGCCCGAGGCATATTTCGAAGCCAACATGACCTTTTCACGGGAGATGGATCTCTTCTATATAATCTAAACATCTTTGGAACCGAGACCTCGGAATCAGCTGACACATCAACTGGATCAACTAATGCTCACGACCCCAGTCAGGCTCACCAAGAAGAGGAAGAAGACGTGTCGGATGATGCCATTGATGTCTGGGGTATACCCTCGCTGCTGAATTCTCAAGGTCGTGGGGCGATAATTAGGTCGTGGGATACTTTCCCAAACCATCCCGTCTCCCAGTGGCAACCACTCTCCCTTAGTGAGGCCGGGCGGCGTGGCTTTGACGCTGCTTTAGTACACCAAGCCTCTCTTTCTGGCCTTGAAGATTCGGGTCGTGTGGCACAAACTGAACCCTTTCTATGGTCTCTTTTCAAACTTGGTCTTGGATGGAACTCTGTCTTCTTCCGATATAACGAACAGACCCGGAAATTTGAAAAGGACATCAAAGATGTGCGCATATCGGGAATCAGTCTGGCGGCCTTGGACTCTCTTATTCAAGAATTCCTCGAATGTGGCACGCATATTCGCACTATTAGACAATTTCTCGCAACTATCCCAAGCAAGGAGGCCGCTGCACCCTCTGTAAATAACTTACGCAGGGCGATTTTCGTACTAATATACGGCGTGGAAGACCAAATGTTTGAACAGTTCAAAAAGGGTCTTTCGCTTCTGGAACTCCAGGAGTCTTTCCGACGGTGCGAGTGTTTGATGAGATGCCTACTGGATCTCGTCTCTTGCGCCACAAATGCAACTTCAGATGGAGAAGTCATCTCGAATGTCTTCAAGACATGCGATCACTATTCACAGAAATTCATGTGGTTGAGTGAGATTCTCCATGAGATCATGACTTTTGTCGCCAAACCATGGCTTGCACTCGTTGCAACTTGGATTGGCCTTACGCCATGGACATTCGAAGCAGCCGTTTTCAATCTCTTCGATCTTAATGGACCTGGTGATATGCCGGATATTGTACCGCTGGAGCACGTCGAAGCCATCTTTGAAAGCGGGCGCATTCTCCGTTTATTGAGAAAAGCTTACCCCAACCACCCCCTCGTTAAGAGAGGGGAGGGCTTAACCAAGCTATCGTCTCTCCCTCTTGAATTCGCGATTACATGGCAAGACATTGACCAAATTCAGTTAAAAGCCCAGGCATATGAAGCTCAAGTCCGAGCTGAAATCTTGAAATACCGTCCAACTGAACCTGCTAGGGTGCGTGTTAATGAAATAACAATCGCCGAGAGTCGACAGAACCACGGATCAGTTGATAATATTTTCGAATTATCGGACCTCGACACCCTTGGCCTTTTGTCCGACGATTCTCTGCAGTCAGAGAAACTTCGTGAATTACTGGCAGAACGCCAGTGTCTCAACCCAAATAAGAACCTCGGGATTGAAACAGCCTTTGGTCCACGATTAGGACTCTCGGTTTACCTTTCCTTCTCACCAGTTATGTCAGCTCAAGCCAGGCTTATCAACTTCTCCTACCTTCAGGTCCTTTTCAAATATCACAAAGTCAGAGACCACCTGGAACTACAATGGCGATTCCAGCTCCTTGGGGATAGCAGCTTTATATCTCGGCTTTCTCTCTCGTTGTTCGACCCAGAAATGAAAAGCGGTGAGCGCAGAAAGGGGGTTGCCCGAGATGGCTTGTCGACGGGCCTCCGCCTCGGAAGCAGGGATACTTGGCCGCCTGCCACCTCTGAGTTGCGACTCGTGTTAATGGGAATGCTCACCGAGTGCTATAGTACAGGGAGGACAACGGTCGATAAAGTGGAAGGGCAGCGTAGTGCCATGGAGGAAGAATTACCAGGTGGACTTAGTTTCGCAATTCGTGAGTTGACGGACGAAGAGATCATAAAATGCAAAAACCCAAATGCGATCGAAGCGCTCGATTTCCTGCGCCTGCAATACAACCCGCCTCCCTTTCTGGACGAAGTAATTACGGCCAAAAGTCTGAGGAGATACGACCGCTTATTCAAACATCTCTTGCGCCTGACAAGAATGAAGTTCGTTGTGCAATCCCTTATCCGTCAAATAACAGGCCGGCAATCTTGTTCGTACTTTGGTCAAAGCAACATTGAACGGAGATTTCGCTTTGAAGCCATGCACTTTATACAAGCACTCAGTGATTACTCATTCAATATCTGCATAGCTGACACGTGGCGCAAATTCGAAAGAACTCTTATTAAAATCGAGCGCTGCATCGAAAAGGGTGACATTGCAGGAACGCTCACGCATGCAGAGAGCCCTGCAAGACTCCGAAAGTATCACGAGGATGTCCTTGAAGAAATGCTTTCTGCTCTGTTTCTCAGCAAGAAACACGTTCAAGTCAACACACAGCTTGAGCTTATTTTTGGCACAATTCTGGCGTACGCGTCCCTCTCCAAGCAGGAAAAGCCAGCAGATCTCCACTACGAGCGATCAGTCTACCAGCTTTATTTTGACTTCCGAAAACGTGCTGGGGAATTCGTCAGATTTCTGAGGGGCTTGGACGGAGGCAGGTTGACCATGTCTGGGAGCAGGCATCGAGAGCTGGCGTCCTTGGACAGTGGGCAGGACCACAACACGGAAGTTAATGGCATCTTTGAACATCTGTTGCTCAGATTAGATCTCAAGGAGTATTACTGACGATATATAATGATAAATATACCCGTGAATGATGATTATTCAATGGAACACGCTAGATATTTTGAAATGCGATGTTGGATACTAGTCATGGGAATAGCAGGATCAAAAAAAGCATTATTTCCGGGTAGAGTAACAAAATATAATAGTACCAGATACTAAACGCCCCTAAAGTTTAACGAGGCTAGCATTATAGTATCTCCTGGACATTCAAGCCGTGCTATCGTTCATTGTTGCCCAACCATTCGTTTCACCCGCTCAAGGAGCACCTTGCTTTCCCTTCCCAAGCGCCTTCTGCCAAACTGATCTGGTCTCTTAGCTCTCGCCATGGCCTGTCGATCCTTTTCCTTTATCTCGCTGAGCTTTTTCTTCGCCTCTATTTCCTCCTTTCGTTTCCGGGCTGCACTGATCTCCTTCGCAAAGGGGGCAGGCTTGGGTCGTTTACGCCTCCGGGCAGGCTGGTTATCCTGCGACTGCCGTCGCTCTTCCTCGCTTTTCTTTCTCCTCTCCTCTTCCCGGTTCGCATTTTCGATCATTGCTTGACGATCTGGATGCAATTCTAAACTGGCTGGTTCAGATTGAGCGTTGGTTCCCTCTTCCTCCAGTTTCCTATTTTGGTTCTCAGCATCCGTGGAGAAGATAGATTTTTTCGGTGCATTAGCGAGCTCTTCGGCCTTTATTTTCGCATATGATTTTTTGATCTTGGCTTTGTGAATTAAATCGGCTTTTATTCTTTGAACTGATGGCGGTACTTTGTCAGTAAGGAGTTCGGTTGTCGGGGCGAATCTGTAATACTACCTTTCCTTCGGTAGGTGCCGTCAGGGAGATTGGCAGGTCCGATGGAGAATCCTTTTCTTCTTTTCGGCTGATGACTCGATGCATGGTTGTCATCGCTATCCGTGGCGTTTAACGGCCGTTTGGGTGCCATGATAAAGTGTGCTACCAATCCCCGGTCTCAAAGTTTTAACCAGTCGGTACTTGTTCGAGCGTCTTCAACACAACTCCGTTAGATTGCCATAGAGAAATGATATCGAAAGTAATATAAGGAAATTGTGCCCATCGAAAATTCGTGAGATTATTAGATAGTAGGTGCTGAGAGCTGATTGTTAGTACTGAGCCCATAAATGCCGAACGGAACTTTGACGGAGTCGGTGGCGCTGGTCATGGACAAGCCGTGGGCAAGATGACTCCGCCTTCCGTCTCCCCAAGGTTTCAGATCTCCAAGACCGCATGAGAGAGTCAATACACTTAGAGGCCCTGTGAAACGTGCTTCTATTTAGTGCACAAGTCTAGTGGTTTCACAGAAAAGTTCCTTTTTTATGAAAAGAGAGTGCGCACCAACGTAGGTGCTATTTCTGGTCCCATCAAACAGGTGCAGGTACGTCGTGACGTCTCTTCCGTTCCCCGCCACTGCCACTTCACTCTCCCGCTCGACTCTCGTCACGAGAGAGCGATCGCCACGTCTGCTCCCAAGATAATGCCTTCGATGTTCTTCGAATGAAAAATTTGCAGTGTCAATATGCCAATCTTCCAGGATCCCGATCGCCAGCACGGTCACTGCCGTTCATGGCGTCATTCCCCTGGAGGTGCAGAAGGACACACTTCAAATGGACCGGAGGACCCCACGAAGGAAGCTGGAAGCGTGGAAGACGTTCCAATGCCAGATCAATCGTCTTCTCTGCAAGAAATGGATACCGCAGGCGTTCCCAAACTCCACACTCGCAGCCGCGAAGAGCTCATTAGAAGCATCAAGAGAGGAGAAAGCCCGACTTGGGTTCCAAGCCCTGCGGTGAGTTATACCTGTGCCTTTTCTTCCTCAGGAGCATCCCACCTTGTTTTTGCTTCGGCCACTTTTGCTTTCCGGGAATGTTCTTTCATATGCCTTTACAATCTGGTTCGGTACCTCTGCATTGCCGTTTTTAAAGGCCTCGTTTCTATCATCCTTGCAAGAGTCTAGCCCAATCTACGTCTCGACCGACCCTGAAACTGTTGGCAATGTAGCTGACCTTTCAAATTGACGTTATAGCTCGAAAAATATTTTGAAACGCATGGGGATCCTCCGCATTTGAGAGTTGAAGGCGAGCTGGGAAGAAACAAGGAAAAACAGAATCCAGAAAGTGCACAGGAGTTGGGGTGGAAATGTGAAACCGTTCCACATAAATTTGCTCAAGAAATTGAACGACCTAAATCAGCCCTTCATTCTGGGGATTTTCGTGAAGGGTCCCCTGATATCTGTCAGGACACACAACCTGTCGACGGCCCCATTGAATCTCGATTTGTTGGCACCTCTTCTCCTGCAGCACATTGGTATGACCTGGAAAGGGCATTTGAGCTGCCCTTGAGACGTCACAACCAGACTTACAGCTTTCATCCAACAAGCACACCCAGATGCCATTCCAGAGCGCCCTCCCTGAACTCCATATCTTCCAGTTACGTTCTCAAAGCACCAACCAGCCCTTTGGTCTACCAAGCGAATAATCCAGATCTAGACTTTTCTCCAAGGAATGATGCGATTGATCTGGCTCCAATGATGGACAAGGCAAGCCGGCGACAAACCATGCCGCCTGGGACCTTTGGAACATTCCATGAAAGTCCCTGCAAATCCTTGAAGCATGAAGGGACCTTCCCCCGCCAGTCCCATCAGTCTCGAAAGTCTATAACGTCTCCATATACTCTCCAGCCTGCTGCTTCTCCACAAAGCATGAATCGACAGCGATTTCGACGTCAGTCCTTCACAGCAGACGGGGTTGCATTAAATCATGCGCTCTATGCCCCTATGGTCGGTTCTTACGAGGAGTCCATTCTTCGAGGCCGGATGTCTACACACCCTTCAAAACCTCTTACTTTCACAGCACAAATTGGAGTCCTTGGGAGGGGAAACTGCAAACCGAACCTGAGGTGTCCACCACATGTAACAGTCAACTTCCCTGCCGTATTTTACAGCTACTCAACGTCAGGGACCAGAAGGTGCATTGCAGACGATAGCCCCAGCCCATACGTGGGGTTTATCGATCTTGAAAATTCCCTGCGATCGGAAGCTAGATCCAGCAAGAAAACGGACAGCAAGAGACGGCATACGAGTCCACTTCGCTGCCCTTGTCCCCATGGTGAAGGACGAGATATTTATCCAAATCAATCGCCGTCCGCTCAACAAGAGCGACGCGCGCGCGAGAAACGCTCACGCCGTTCACAGTCGCCTCAGCGTCCCCCCGGAGGCTGCTACCGAATCCCCCAACAAGGTCAAATACAAATAGTCATCAAAAATCCGAACAAAACTGCAGTCAAACTCTTCCTAATTCCATACGATTTGGAAGGCATGGAACCAGGAACCAAAACATTTATTCGACAAAGGAGCTACTCTGTTGGCCCGATAATCGAGCCGGACGAGTCATTGAAAGGACGAATAAATACGGACGATAAACCCGTTTTGAGGTATCTGGCACATTTGAACATTTGCTGCACGTCGAAAGGTCGATTTTATCTTTACTCTGGTATCCGAGTTGTCTTCGCAAATCGTGTACCCGATGGAAAAGAGCGGCTCCGGAATGAAATTCAATATCCAGATCCCCGCTATAGCCCTTACAGACCATCGAGAAAGGGCAATTGTTTCCGCAAAGAAGCTCCCGATTTGTCCTTCCAGAAGACGCGATCTGAGTTGACACGCGATATGCCGTCTCCGCCTTTTCTCTCTTCGAAAGTTTTTAGCACTACTTCGCCACCAACACGTCTCGAAATACCAAGGGAAATATTGTTTCCCGGAACAAGTCCTTCTGACTACTTGCCTGGTCATTCACAAAACGCGTGGTCTACTGAGCCAATTTCCTATTATCCAAACCTATCTGATGGCCTACTGCTTACTCCCCCGCTTCAACCCAGACGGCTTCTCTTACCCGGCACTGAACTTGATGGACAGGCTTCCGACACACTCAATGATTGTGACATTGGACAGAAATATAACACTCTATCGAGAATGTCGTCTGGAACAAGTGAAGCTGGGAAAAGTTTGCTCGCCATCAAACTAAAAAACTTAGATGTGATGAAACGTGAGCTCGAGAGCAAACAGGCACAGAACTCCCAAATTCCCGATGACCAGTAGCTAAATGACCCATTGACGAGTGCCTCAGCTAGCATTCATTTAAGTTGTGAACTCGATTGTGAAGTACTTACCTTGGCCTTATTTAGGCTCCTTCTAGGGAATCCATCATTGGCCGCATGAGACAGTCTCCAGCGGCATACCTGAGCTTTAAGCCACTCTACTGACATTTTTTCTGACCTGTTTAGTTCTACAGGCGATTTCTGCTTTTGTTACTTATACATTGATCAGACGAGCATATCTGCATTCCTTCCAGCTTCACCGCAGGCGTACACGGGGGGCGCGTTTCGTTTATATACCCGTCCTACATTGACAAGATCTTGACACCGGTAATCGCAACTCAGCAAGTGTATTCTGGTCATATTTCATGTCTGTTTTTACTGCTGACTCTGGCGTTCTGGGATATGAAGGAGAGAGTGACCTTCCGGTGTCAATTAGTCCATTTGGAGGACAGATTGTATATAGGCACAATATCTACTGAGAATATATAAAATTGATTCACATCTAACTTTCTTTGTACCTCGGATGGACACGATTCCAACAAGCCAATTGTAACAGTTCACTGAATACACAGCAAACAGTAAAATAGGAAGCTGGAATGCGATGGAGTCGTGTACTTTGACTACCTTAACGAGCAAAATAACGCAGGGAAAATGAACTGTGTTCCAAAACACTTAACAAGACAGCTTTCTACTTACTAAATTGCATCCAAGATAATAACGCACCCAAGGAGGAGAGACCACAGCAACAGGAAAGGAGGCTGTCTACTCAGGATAATCGACGATGTAAGCGACAGTTTACAGCCATCTTTGAATTTGCGCAACTTATTTTTTTGCTGAGAAGGGAACGAAAGAGCTCATATCGAGATAGAACGCATCAGACGCAATCCATCAACCTGCATGCTCAACAATTTCACTCACAAGTGCGCCATCCTTGATGTAGCTGCGAATTTGTTCGGGTATGGGGCACTCCTTGGCATCCTCATCCGTTCCTTCTTTAGGAGGAAGGACAACGTTAACAGCTGTGCACTTGCTTGTGAAAAACTCAGTCTCCAGGCTTCCTTCGTTGAGATAGACCGTAGCACCATCAACTTGATCCATAACCACAGTGGGCACAGTACCGTCAATCTGCAGCTGGAATTTGGAGGTCTTAATAACCTCGAGGCTACTAACAAGCGAGTCAACAATGATAGAAAGTTCACTGCAGTTGTCGACTTGAATGGCGTTGGCCTTATTATGGATTTTGACGATAATTTTGTTGCATCGTGAAATGAGGATTGAATGTGTGATCTCAGCGGGAATTTCAATGATTTCCTTGGAATTGTCGAAGTGCTCAACAAACCATTTGTTCCCATCGAGGCGTTTCCGAGGAAGCTTCTTCGCACGAAGGTTCTCTGGCTTGGGTTTCCTGCTGGGTGCAGGTGATTTGCCACGACCACTGGACTGAGAACCGGCGTGTTCGGGGACCAAAGAACTGGCACGAAGATTGGGGTTTTTATGTGTCATTTGCGACTGGTCGACTTTGCGCAGATTCGATGTGATGGCGGACCCTTGATTCAGCTGCTCGAAGACTGCAGACATATCCGGGGCGGATGACTTGGCTGCTGGAGCAGGCGCTGGAGGAGGAGGAGGGGGTGGTGGGGGTGCGCCCCCTGAGGTATTGGGCACAGACGGAGGTGATATGGTTTTCGCATCCTCTTCCGATTGCCCCTTGATTTGTTTCAGAGCTTCCAATGCGTCAATCCCATCCGGATTCCAAGTGAAGCCTCGAGGATAGTATTCTTTGACGTAGCTGATCATAGCTTTGAATATCCGATAGTAAGCCTGCATGAACTCAACCTGCGTGTTATCTCTTTTCACCATTTAGCAGCAACTTCCATGTAGATGTCGTCATTAGAATTCTTACTTGTCCTTGTATTCCTTCAGGACCCGATTGCCATAGAATTGAACCCCTCCGAGAGTGTCCGTCAGGAACTCTGCAGGCCTGGGTTCGAAGAACCAACCCATGGCAATAGTCCCTTCTGCAACTGCGCTCAGTTGTGTAAACATAGGGGACGCTCGATTGCTTTCCCTGACACTGTTGATCTCATCTGATGCCATGTGCAACTCGGTTAACAACTCCGCAGGCTGGGGGTCTGGTTTTCTGGCTTTGGTTGCTACAAGCAGGTAGGTTCTTTCCGCTTCAAAAGCATGGCGTACAGCTTTTGCCTACAGCGAAACGGTCGTTTAGATAAAGTTGACTTTTCATTTGGCTCTGTGAGGAGCTCACCTGTGTCGCAACAGGCCCTCCAATCTGCTGGCTTATCTCTACGAATGTATTCACCTCTCCGTTGACTATCTTATCCCAAGCCTCGATGGACCGTGGTAAGGGTTCTGGTGCCGGAATGGAAGTTGAAGAGACCGCCTTCGCTTGCGACTGAGGGGCATCCGCTTGAGAAGGCGGCGCAATGGCAGACGACGAAGCTGAGGTATCAAGGGTGGCTGCCATGTCCTCCAGTCGAGAGGTGGCAGCTTCGAGCCTGGCAGGATACTTTCGTCAGTTAAAATAACACAGCAACAACTCAGTCATGGCCACTGCTCTAGGGGAGAAGAGAAAACGGCAGTTTTCTCTCCACGTACCGCTTGATGAGAGTCGTGAAATTGTGCATCTGGTTGTTGGACCCCATGGTCGATGCGAATGGCTGCAGGAAATGTGCAGCCCCTTAGTGTTCAGAGAAAAGCGACAGAGATGTGAGAGCAACTATAATTGTTCTGAACGTAAATGCCAGCAGCGTAGTATCTAGCTACAGCCACGAGTTGTCCACTTGTTGTAGCAGTAGTAGATTCAAGACAGGCGAGCGTCGCTTCAGGAGACTTGGAGTCTGCGAGCAATGATGCCTTGCAGCCTTCAGGTGGGCCTTGTCCTCCGTATGGATCTCCAGGAACACGCCAGCACTTGGGCCGTAATATGTAACATGACGTATTATCTTACGCTAGCGCCACCAAGCAAAACAGCTCAACCAAAGCAGACGGAATTCTTGAAGGCCGATTCGAGAATGACTTCCGTTTCGTGGTGTTTTTTTCCATGAGTCTTGTCCTCAGAAAGCTTGACTTGAAGCGTAAATCCATCGACAGTTGCCAACATGGACGAGATCGATTTCTGCACACTCGGAATGTTCATCATTGGTAAATTCGAAGATCCCGTATCGAGTGATCATGTTACTGATGTAAGAGCAGATGAGATCGAGTTCGAGCGACCTACACCACCTGTAAAGGACATAATCGGCGGAGCTGGTTCATATGCAGTGGTCGGAGCCCGCATCGTTTTCGGACGGGAGAGCTCAAGGCATGTTGGTTGGGTGGTTGATACTGGGGCTGATTTCCCTCCGTCAATTAGGGATACAATTTCCTCATGGGAGACAAACTGCTTGATGCGAGAAAATCCAACACGGCTAACTACAAGAGGCTGGAACGGTTATGGCGATAATGAAAAAAGAGGTGAGGTATCACGCACTGCCCCGTTGTTCATCAACCTGGTGGGACAATTCAACTCAACGGCGGAACTATCCCAGCATTCAAATATCTTACACCAAAGATCCGATTGGATCATAACTCGCTCCCTGTCCACATGGTCTTTTCAAAAACATACCATTTGATTTGCTCCGCATCCCGGTGCTGTGAAATTATCCAAGGAATACTTGAGAGAAGGGAAAGACTGCTTCCAGAAGTCAAGAACCTCCTTCCTTCTGCTTCTCAACGACCCATTTTCGTTTGGGAGCCCGTCCCAGACCTTTGTCGCCCTGACGAACTACCAAAATTCTACGAGGCGATACGTCTAGTAGATGTTGTGAGTCCAAATCATTCAGAGCTGGCTGGGTATTTTGGAAAGACAGAATGGAACTTCAGCGACCCTGATGACCAACGAATAGTTGAGACTGTTGTCAATGCCGGAATTGGTCTAGATGGCAATGGGTTATTTGTAGTCAGAGCCGGAAAAAGTGGCTGTTACGGGTTTTCGCGGCGGGGGAAATGTTTAGGGCTCCCTGCATGCCAGGGGTTGAATGTGGTAGATCCGACAGGGGCAGGAAACACGTTTCTGGGGGCATTGGCTGCAGCGTTGGTCTGCCCTCGTCGGAAGATTCTCCACGAGGTGATCAACTCTGTTCTTGGGCAATCAAAAGCATGGGCCAACATCTGCGAAGCCTGGGGACATGAAGGAAACGTCCCAGCATCGTTGATTTGTGCAACAGTTGCAGCGAGCTTTGTAATTGAACAAATAGGAATGCCAGTGCTCTCAGTCGCGGAAGGCCAGGAGGAACGTTGGAACGGTATGAGCTATACTGAACGACTGCTATCATACGCAAACACGCTGAAGGACAAATTGGAAGGTTAAAACACTGAGGGAAACCGATGCGGAAAGAAAACCTCATCTTCTTAAATTCCATGGTAACATATCTTTTGGTGTACAATATTCGCCAGGAGAGAAAACAAGTCAATCTCATGAACTGCTCGACTTCAACAACGCTTGTTCTCGCTCGTGGTCGATAATCTGCTTGCTCCACCTGCCAAAAGAAATAAGTACCTGGTGTAGACAATACACGTCGGGAAAACGTACCATCGGCTCGGGAAGAATCTGCCTTCTTCCGGGAACTTTGTCCGATACTCTCTCTCCGCACTAAGTTTGAAAGCCATGGCAGCTATCCCGAGAGCGACCGCGCCGATGATAGCTGTATTGCTCTTCCAATTGGCAGGTTGGCAGTACCAGCCGCCAGCGGGCGACCAGACATGCTTGGGGTACCTAGAGACGGGTTAAATCAATTAGCGTAAGGTCTTGAAAGAATAGACTGATTGCCTCTGTTCATGCTCACCGGATCTTTGCGCCCCCTCCCATCTTGAATTAGAGAATTGGATCCAGCTGGTAGGTGTCGTTCGGGATATTGAGCGAGGCGTTCGTCGAGGGTGGTCGAGACGGAGAGGGAAATGGCTGCCAAGAAGAGACCTGCGCTAGACCGAGAACAGTCTAGCGTCTCTTCAACTAAACTGCTCTCACCTGACCGCGCTACAAAAAGTTTCGTAATTGAGCATTGGTGGACGAGGTTCGAGAGACAGACCGAGAGAAAGAGGACTGACGCTTGTTGCAATTCCTCCTTTCCTGTCCTTCACAAGGCGTTCGCCATTTCCGCGGCCCCTCTGCATTCTCTGTCATTCAACACCATTACTCGGATTGGGAAGCCCAATGAAGAGATTGCAGCTTCAAAGGTGGAGTGGTTCAGTCCTCTCTCCCCGGATACGGCCATCATGGAGAACTGCCTGCTTGGACAAGCCATGGTCCATTCTCTCCGTCAGACATCAATCTTCCGCGGCCGCTCACGCGGTTTCAGAATCCGATTACGACCAAGAACTTCCGCCTGAGCATTATCCCCAATCACCACGCCCATCTCCGCCTCCCAGCTCTGCGCTGAAGTCTCCCAGACTTGCCGCCCTTCACGCACGACTCGCGCTCCCTGAGAAACTCCCTCTTCAGACCCTTGCGCGGACGCTAGTTGATGCTTCGGCCGATCCGTCTCCGCAGTTTAACAACCGTGCTTTCTCTGTGCTGGGATACGATCTCCTCTCCTACTACACTGCAGAATACCTCATCTGCAGCTACCCCCGACTTCCGATGAGAGTGCTTTGGTCTGCCATGTACTCATACGTTGGAGATAAAACCCTCGCAGTTATGGCGCAGGAATGGGGCATTGAAGTCGCTGCCGAACCGGGGTCCGAAGTTGACCCGGGTCTACTGCAATTCAAGAGATTACCGCCTGGCACGGAAGTGCCGTCGCCAAACCCGGAAACTGATGAGCAAGGCCGGAGACGTGGTCTAAGTTCTAGGATTGTAAATGATGATGCATTTGGTGAACTACCGGAAGAGAACCAACCGAAATTAGACGGAGTTACCCTCACACGGGCCAGTGCGACTTTTGTTCGCGCGCTGATGGGTGCGCTTTATCTCCACGGTGGGCGTCCAGCGGCCAAAAATTTTTTTAAAGAGCACTTTATGAGCCGAGAGCTTTCCGTTGCAGATTTGTTCAGCTTTTCCCAACCGGCACGAGATCTCAGCAAACTTTGCGCCCGCGAAGGATTTGAGCGACCCGTAGCAAAGATCCTCAGCGAAACCGGCCGTTTAAGCCGGCATCCCGTTTTTAACGTTGGCATCTTTTCTGGCAAGGACAAATTAGGAGAAGGCTCAGGCTCGAGCTTGACGGAAGCGCGGTTCAGAGCGGCGGTTGCTGCGCTCAAGGCTTGGTACGTCTACAGTCCGCTGACTGTAAGAGTACCGAGCTCGATGGAAGAGAAAGGGGCTAAGCCGTGGGAACCGGTCTTGGTGGATCCCGGTGAAATCATTGTGTAAAGAGAAACAACTGTATAAACATTAGGGTAACACGGCGGAGAATTGGGTGAGATTACGAGATATAGGCCTAGTGTTTCATTGTCTTTTTTTCTCATTGTCTCTATAACTTTTGTACTATACTTGGCGTTATTCTGCTATGCATTGCCATGAGATGTTTGTTAACTAGCCAGTTCATTGGTCTCCTTTTTGATATCAGTATATCTCCTTTGGGCATGCATAAACGATTGTGACAGGCGGCAGAACAAATTCCGAGTCATCTGGGAACTATTCACTCAGCTTTCGACTGCAAGCGGTATGCACGTTTGAAATAAACAAAAAAGGTCAATTCTCAGAGAATAAGTATTATTAGATAAACGCTTGTCGTAGGATAACAAGTGCATGCCTGAAAGCTGCAAGGGATGTTCAAAAAAAGCATATTGGCAAGGAAATCAAAACCCAAGCACATGCCGTCGTTATGTGCCAGAATATAAATATCCGCACAAAGATGGGTGGATAATGTCCGGTTTCCCACGAAACTTGTATCCCTCACTGAAATATCGACCGGTCAAGATACTTGCCATATTCCTGCCAGAGATCAAGCACATCAACGCCAAACAAACCAACCCAGAAGCCTTGGATCTTCGAGGACTCCCGATGTTTTCTGCCACGGCGTTTATCGTAGTCATCTTCATGAGTACTGGCTTCGCCAACGTACCCTTCTCGTAGAAGTCTGTCATTGAGCATGCCGATAGCACCAGTGCCAACTTTGACATCCTCTAGCCACTCAAAGAAAAACGCTGTTCGCTGGTACCCGGAGTCCCACGACTCCGGGAGGTCCGCAGAACTGAGGGGTCGTTTCCAATGAGGCGGGACAAGCCCAGCCTTCAGCCTGACGAAGTCAGCTACACCCTCAATTAAGCCAGACGGTGGTTGCGGTATGCCCGTCGAGTTCTCGGGAGTGGTATGTTGATAGCAATGCACCAGTTCATGAGTGATGACTCCTATCAATTCTGCGGCTGGATCGGCGAGTTTGGTTGTTCCCGCGATGTAGTTGAGAGAGAAGTGGATCTCCTTGTGGTTCGAATCGGCTGATAAGCCCACTGTGTAGGCAACCCCAGAGAAACTACGGAGAATCAGTGTCACTGAGACGGTGGATGGGAGGCTGGGCTCGAAGACAACAGGGATTCCGCCGTCGACTGGTTTGCAGCGGGGAGGTGTGTATAGGTATGCAACAATGTCCGATAGAGCCCTGGTAAACACCGCATGGGGATCGGGTATGTACTTGAGAAAGACTCTGGATCCATCGTGCGTGAGATCTTCAAATTGCAGTCGGAGCTTAGGATTGGGAAGGACAACCTCCAGCGAACGCTGCATACTATTGCTCTGGGTTGACTCTGGACCCGAAGCATCACGACACCCACTCTCCTTTACAGGCATGAGAGATGATGTTGGGCCAAACTCCATGACAGACATGCTGCTTGAAATTAGACAAGCGCAGAAGTGATCGGGTAAAGTTTCAGGGGTTCAGGGCAAGGCAATCAAAACGGGCTCCTGGGTACATATGTTCCTGAGGTGCTATAAGCCATCGCCTTCCCGACTTCAACGAGGAGAAATTTGCTCACGCGCTTTGATGATGATGTGGCGCTTGTGGCATTTAAAGAGTCTGGTGATAACCGGAATGATTACATGCTTTGCAAGAAACTCCCTGTTCACACTCTAAGGTGGTACAAGATGTAACTCAGAACGAACCAAGGGAAGATAGCGGGAGGATGGTATCACGGTCTGGTCAGGCCAGTCAAAGTCGATTATTGGTACCTTTCGTGAGAAGACCCCTGCTGCCCATCCGACGGCGAAAGAAGACGCTGAGATGGAGTTTATACCGCCGCACTCCTCGCACTTGTCTGTCAAGTAGTTGAGATGGGCCTGTCAACACAGATTGACCAATGGCCGCTTACTAAGCCTATATATCGGGCGACCGCCAAGAGAACCGCTTGGTGATCGATTGAGACAGCAACGGCAGCCGCGGCGGTTTGCGACAACAACGACTCTCGATCCACCATTGCGCACAATTTCGAGCGCCCAAGGAACCACCACATCCCTTCAATTTCATAAGGCCATCTCTTAACCCTTATCTTTGTCTCGCTCGTCTCTCGCCTTTCATGTCAGAGCCGTTCAGAATCTGTATCGCCTACAATTTCAGGTACGAGAACTCTGGCTTGTTTCTTCGTGCGCTGCGCGGCAGCTGTTCCCATATTGCTGCCATTCACAACAGCCACGACATCACCATCTTCGATACGCTGAATGTATGCAATTTCAGCCAATGTCTAACTGCTTCATCGGACTTAGTGACTTCCCTGTTCAATCTGTTGCTTCAGTGCCTGCCACTTCTAGCATATAGTGAAGAAGCATCGTTTTACTGTACTCTTAAATTCCACCTATCGTGCACGACGTAATTCGTACTGCTGGCTTTCCCAATGAGTTTTGAAAACCCGCACATGTGATAATGGAGGCTAGAGCAACAGAAGTGCTTGCCGCGTTAAAGAACAGCAACCTCTCCATCGAGACGAAGGTCTCCGCCCTCACGAAATTGAAGTCCGATATAAAGCAAAAAAATGTTCCCGAAGCAGCGATACCCTTCGTATTCGATGCAGTTCGTCTGGGAATACTGTCCCCGCATAGCTCCCTATCGACCACAGGATTCTCGTCTCTTGGACACTTGTTAAAACGCCTCTATCTCCAAGAACAGCATCATGCAGTCGCCTGCCAGGGGCACAACTTCTACCCTCTGCTCTTAGAGCGGTTGGGGGACCATAAGGAGCGCATCCGGACTCAAGCCTCCCAAGCTTTTACGGACTTTTGGCTCGCGGCAGCCGCCGATGTCGAGCAGTATGTGTTGGGAACGGCCTTGGCATCCAAAAACCCCAGAGCCAAAGAAACGAGTATGATCTGGCTGGCGAAGGTACTTATTCTCACTAGGAGAAACTGATCTTGTGTTCTATAAAATTACTGATGAATCTCGCACCCACATAGATGACAAGAGAGCATGGCTTGCGCTTCCGTTCTCACGTTCCCAAACTAGTCGCCTGCTTAGAAGATGCTGATAGCGGAGTACGTGAGACGGCCAAATCAACCGTCATTGAACTCTTTCAGTATGCAACTCTTCATTTTCATACTTCCTTCCCAGCTAATAATATTTCAGGAACGTCCCTTCGAAGGCCCTGTCGGATCTGAAAAAGCAGCTCCAGGTACACAATGTGAGAAAATCCATAGTATCGTCGATATTATCTAGTCTTGGTGCAAGCGGCCTTGATCCCGACATGTCACGGTCCGAGATTGTGAGGCCCACTAGTAGCTTTTCTAGCCGAAGAGAAGAACCGAACCGGCCAACATCGGTGCTGTCTATGCGATCATACTCCAACGGTGATGGATCGAGTATGTTGAGTTAGTCCCTTGCAGAACCATATTGAATCACTTCTAACCCAATGTTAGACCACTCGAGGAACGATACTAGCTTCCAGAGCCAGGTGCTGCCAACCAAAGCAGAGCCTCTACGGAAGGAGCCTCAATCACTTCTCCATAGCGCTAGCAACGAGTCGTTTTCTGTCCCAACTACCGACACAGCGGACTCTGATGTGGTTGAACCTCTTTACATTAATTCGCAGCGAGAATTGGATGACGTTGTTCGTGATATGGTTCCTCACTTCGAGGGGAAGGAGTCAGAGCACAACTGGATTCCGCGAGAAAAGAGCGTCATCAAACTTCGCAGAATAACAAAAGGGAATGCGCCTCATGACTATCAACATGTCTTCCTCTCTCATATCAAAACATTACTTGACGGTATACTCAAGGCAGTGAACTCGCTCCGCACGACGCTTTCGTCCGCTGGATGTAACTTAATTCAAGACATTGCCCGGACTTGTGGACCTGGTATTGACAATATGGTTGAAATCCTGTTACAACAACTCATCAAACTCTGTGGCTCCCTCAAGAAAATAACTGCCCAGACTGGTAATGTCACGGTCGATGTGGTTCTCGGCAACGTATCATATACGTCTCGGATAATGCAGCATCTCTGGCTTGCTTGTCAAGATAAGAACGTCCAGCCGCGCCTCTTCGTGACAGGTTGGATTAGGACAATCATCATCAGGCATAGCTCACACAAGAGTTCCATTGAGCATGGCGGGGGGCTTGAACTGATAGAAAAGTGTATCAAGAAGGGTTTGGGCGATGCCAACCCTGGTGTGAGGGAGAATATGCGTGGGACATTCTGGATCTTTGCGCGGGTGTGGCCTGAAAGGGCTGACGGGTAAGAGACTATTATACCCTCCAAGGACAAGGAAACAATTGCATTGACAAGTTTTAGGGTTATGTCGGCTCTGGATGCAAAGTCTAGAGCTCTCCTTGAGAAGGATCCTGGAAATCCAAACCGTGAACAGAGTCTAGAAATCTCTCGCTCGGGACCTGGACCGACCAGCTCTGGTAGGCCCACACTCAGGGAAACAATAAGAGCACAGAAGAAGGCCGGCATAGGTGGTTCGACAAATGTCCTTCCCCGTCCAGGGTCAGCTCAATCCACCTTCTCTGAGATGAATACAGCTAGATCGGCTGCCCATCGGCCACCCGCATCAACAACAACCCGAACTGTCCCAACTGGGGCAAGCCTGTCTTCTTCCCAAACCGCTTCTCTATCTTCCGCCCCCATGCGGCCGTCTGGTCGTTCCCGTCGCCCAGATATAGTCAGACCAGCTACAGCAGATCCTTATTCAAGAAGGTCTGCCCACAGTGGGAGGGCTCAATCAAAACCTCCAAGCCCGTCAGCAAGCCCTCGAAGAAACAGGACGAAATCAGTTGTCGCGCCAGGGCCTACTACTACATCCCCCGCCCGTCCCAAATCCAGAATTGGTGATGCTCCAAGGAGTACTATCAGAAGTAAATCGATGAGATCTGACGACTCCAAATCAACCCAGAAAGAAGAGCAAAGTGTCATTGGCATTGATCGAGAACCTCTGCATGTCTCTGCGATAGATTTCAACATCTCAACGACACCCACAAAGGTCGCCGAGAGTTCCGAGATACTTAAACCTCATATCACCAGCCCGGAACATTTAATTTTGTCTCCTCGCCTCGAGCCGGTGAATTCTCATGTTTTATCAAGTCCTGAGCGCGAAGTCACCCCTCTACAGACTACATTCGATTCGTCAGTCTCTCCAAGTCGGCATGAAACGAATGACGTCCTAATTCCCAACGTTCCTATGTCGCCCTCCCCTCAACCCAACGATGGAGTTGATAACATACGAACAGTCATGGATTCACCTAATAACCATCAAGGGAGAAATAGCAGTGACGTTTCAGTTTCCAAGATCCGAACTCCTGTCAACCGCTCGTCCTTGGCTCGTCCCTTGGCTGCCTCCCATGAGTCACAGTCATCAGATGTCCTTCAGGTTTACGAAGATCCGCAGTCTCCTTCAGAAACTAAGGAAGCAAATGTTGAAGCCGAAGTCTCCCCCGAGACACCTCGTACTCCTCCTAAGACGACTCCTCTCGAGGAGCTGCCGTTGAATGAGCCATCATCGTTTCCTAACAGGAAACACAATCAACTGCCAGATAGTGCAAAATTGCCGCCACCGGCTAGTCCGACTGTTCCAGTTACCGAGAACAACCATAGACGGTGGAAGAAGGTTGAAGGGTCGGAAAGGAAAAGAAGTTTAAGCCCACGATCCAAAGATCCAGTAAAGGCTGGGGATATGATCGAAAAGGGCCTGAATAAGATTCGTGCTGGCGCCATTGATGTACACGGTTATAGAAAGTTTCAAAGTCTCTTGAGATACCATGAGTTCATCGTCAATGACGAGAGCAGGTATTCTCGGATCTTAATAGCTCTGTTGGAATCATTAGAAGCTCCGGAAGCCGACAAGCCTAGCAGCCGCTCCTTGGATTTGAAAACGCAGGTCTTGGTGACCATTCGGCTCCTGCTTGCCCTTAATCGGCAATATTTTGCGACATACTACGCAAGGGCCATGACCGCGATTATTACCACTCGAAAACACTACGAGAGCACAAACCACATCGTCAGCGGACTTGAGGAGACATCCGAGGACATCGTCAGTGCATGCAATCCACCAGAGGTAATTGATGCTGTTCTTGACCTGCTAGAGGTTGAAGAGAAAACACCTGAGGGTTATCGGATGGTAGCCATGGGAGCATATATTCTCGGCGGACTTCTTCGTCGCTTGAACGATAAAAACATGGTCCTTACTGAGCCCGAGTTACGCCGATTGGGGGATTTTGCGCGTCAGAACCTACGAAATCCGCAACCTGATGTTCGTCGTGCCGTGATTGACTTCTGCCTTGAGCTACATGACATGGTCAAACCCGAAGACTCATTCTGGTCGATGATTGATTCTCCAGTTGAAGATGTTCGGCCGCTCCTTACGTATTACATCATGAGAAAAACTACGCGAATTTGATAGTAATAATGCTGCCTCGATCCATGAGTGGGCTGGGAGTTGTTGGCGACCAGAGGTCCGCTTCTTGTTGGATGGTTTTTTTTTCTTAGGGAGTATAGGTTTAAGATTCCCCCTCTTGCTTTTACTGGCGTCTCAGTACATCATTTAATGCTCAAACTCCCGATATAGGAAAAGCGCACGGGCCGTCCTACGGTTTCCTGGTTTTCTGATGTTTCGCAGAGTACCGTTATGTGTAGCTTTTTTTGCTGCTTGGGCTGGGGTTTATATTGTACCGTAGTGTTTAGCTTAAGATACTCCCTTGTAGTAAGGCATCGGATTTGTTGATCAAAAAGTATCCTAATTCTGGGTACGACATATCGCCGTAAGCAGTACATTTATCATGGTACTGCGATCCATCTTCTACTCTTCCAATAAAATGATCGTTAATTACACGTGTCCCAAAGAGTAGAGAGGAGCATCACCTCAGACAGGAGTGGAAATTTCGGTTCTGGTCTTGTAGAGCGCTCGAGGCAACCATTCATCTAACTCAAGCCCCTTTCCCATCTTCATAGTCGAAGGGCACCAACTGGAAAAATTTCTCTCGACTACACTTTACCAGAGCTGCGCGCTTGTGCGGCAAGTCGATAAATTTCTCAACATGGTACCCATTCGCCTGGTCGTACGACAGAACTTTTACACCCGTGGCTCGCGGCTCGCCGACTACGAAGTTGGTTCGCGGGTCGTCAAGAAACATGTAGTGCGTCAAACTGGTGTGCCAAGCTTTGACTCGGTGTGGGCCACGGTATCGTTCGTCACCGACAAGGAAGTGCCGACCGCGATCGTAGTCTTGGGCGTCGTAGTAGGCACCTATGTGGTCCTCCTGTGAAAATTCAACTTGTTTGTTAGCGATTTTAAACGTTCGGATATGAGAGAACTCCCCGCAACGGTTTATCTATGACGGTGATTATATAGGCACTAGTAAAACAGTGGTAGGACTAATGCTATTTTAGACATGCGCACCTTCGCCCAGTATATTTCAAAGTATGCAAAGGGAGTGCCATCGAATCGGCCTAGAACCGCAAACTGGTGAGGATCTTCGTGGATCTTGCGGAGATACTCCCGATGCTGTTCCAATGTCCCCGTCTCGTTCCAGCCTGCTGCGACTCGGGGGCTGTTTTGCCACTCGTGGAAGTATTTCACGTGCTCCTCGTTTGTCCAGTCAAACGCGATCATGGAGAATGTTTCGTTCAAATGGGGAATATAACGGCTGTAAATCAGGGAGCCTGGTTCCGGCTTTGGTGGTCTAATTGGATGACGCGCATGTACTCTTGCATCAGGGAACCTAGTTGTCAAGGTATATTCGAGCGGCTGTAGAGGATAGTAGTATGGCCGCCTCAGAAGATCGGATGAGCTGCCGAGCCACACTGGCCTTGGTCCAAAGGGAGAGCCAGCACCCTGCCAGAATGACGCTCGATAAACGACAAGCTCCTGTTTATAATTTTCGCACAAAGGGACTGGTTGTCCAGGGGGAGCAGACGGGGCCGGGTGCGGAATAGCCAATCCTGTCTCAAGTAACACTGGTAGCAACTTCTGCTCGTTCTCCGACTTCAAGACCAGTCTAAACAGCTCGAGTTCTGGCCGGAGGGAGAAAACGGCGTACGCCAAAATCCATAACCGCTCAATCGTTTGAGTCACGTCCAAGCCGCATGTCGCGCGAATCACAGGATTCCTCCTGGCACGCGCCCAGGCCGAATTGTTTGATTCCGGGGGAACTTTGGATGGGTCTTCAAGAGTCAAACTTGAAAAGAAAAATTCGTCCTCATAAACTGATGTGGCACCCGATCCATGTACTAATATCTGAAACCTGTACTGCTTCTGGTCGGGCGAGAGTGTGACCCCATATGCTGTTCCGAGAGGTTCAGGAAGCCGCACGACTTGGGAGCCTAGTCGGGATGCCGAAGTAAAAGTGTCCATTTTTTTTTTGGCACTATCGTTGGATCCAAAAAAGTCTCAATCTATGCGCCGCTTCAACATTGGGGTATGTATGTATCAGTCGAGAAGCAGAGGAACGAGTGCCTGTGGAGGAACACGCAACGTCTGCGTCGACTTTAAACGGACGAATAACCAGATTTCAGATCTCTTTGTTCTGCTGGTGAGTCGATACTCCGATATAATAATACCGGGATGATGAGTGGTGCTATCATCTCTCTGCTGATGAGGGGCTGGACCCCGCATACTGAAAGCTTTTCCTCCACACTTTTCTTTCACTGTTAATACTTCGGCACCAGGCCCAATCATCCACCTTTACTAGTACATTTTCGAGGTATGACGGAGAAAGGAAGTTGCTCTAGTTCTCCATCCCATTCAAGTCTGATCAACTTAGCTGAGCACAGGTAAATGCGCTGGATCAGCACGGCGTTGTGCTCTCCTGCCCATCATGCGACCCCTGTGTGGTAGGAGCTTCGACTTGGCTAACAGGGTATCTTCATAAAAAGATGTTTGTTTATATATAGTCACATATAAACGTAATTCCCTACCTAGTCGGACACTTTTCACCACGCGTACGCGCCTCCCACTTCCATCAAGAAAAATGCCTACCACAAGGCTCCAACAGCCTTCTAATCAAGAAGGAAGAATTCTTTTGGCTCTTCAAGCACATAAGAATGGTCAGATCTCAAGTCTGCGAAAAGCTTCTACGTTATATGGTGTTCCCCATTCAACATTACACGATCGATTGAACGGCCATACGACGCGAGAGAATGCCTAGAAAAGGAATCGAAAACTGTCTCTTACTGAAGAAATAACACTAACCCAGTGGATACTATTCATGGGTGAACGAGGGAAGCCCCGAGTTGCAACTGTACGAGAAATGGCAAATATTCTTAGCACCAACCATCCACCGCTCCACCCACGATTGGTGTAAATTGGAATTGGGTAACTGATTTTTCGAAACGCAATGGACTGGAATCCAAATTTTCACGCAAGTACGACTACAAGCGAGCCCTATGTGAAGATCCCAGGTTATTCGAGGATGGTTTCAGCTCGTACAAAACACAATAGAGAAATATGGCATCCTACCCGAGGATATCTACAACTTTGATGAGGTGGGCTTCCTGATGGGGATTATTGCAACAACCAGGGTGGTTACTGGCTCTGAAAAGAACCTCTGTCCAAATCTCATACAACCTGGGAATCAAGAATGGATCACAGTGATTCAGGGAGTCAATGCTTCTGGCTGGTTCTTGCCACCAATGTTCATCCTTAAGGGGAAGAACCATCAGGCTTCCTGGTATCAAACCAAGGGTTTGCCAGATAGAGGTGTAACTATAATTAGTGAAAATGGAGGTTCTCTCCCGCCTCAATACTCAGATGCGTACACCAACCCCTCCAGGGACTTCTCATACCTCTCAAGCTTCCTGGGCTACGGCCACACCACGTAATGTATGACAGCTGGAGCTACAGAGTGACAAGGTCAAGAAGTATCTCAAGCACTGTACACAAAGTCCGCCCAGCCCAACCACTCGAGCTCTGGATCAGCTGGTCAAGGGATGTCGAATCACCATGCACAATGCTGCCATTTTGGCAGCACAAAACAGAGAACTACTGGCTGCAAATGGGGAACAAAAGAGAAAGTGAGAGAGGCGGCATGCATTTACATGTCAAGAAGGTGCTTTGACTGTTGAAGAAGGGATGGGTCGTACGAAGGCTCACTGAAGGTGAAAAAAGGGTGGTTGAGCAACCCAAGGAACAACCACAAAAATGAGTGGCACGCCAGTGCAGTATATGTGGTGCTGTTGAACATACTGCCCATACATGCTCCCAGCATACAAGAAATAGTTCATAATGTAATTAGTTGATTTCTCTAGGTGGTTGTGGTGAAATTAAGTTGTAAACGAGATGAGGTCGTGAAAAGTGTCCGACTAGGTAGTGAATACGTTATTTGGTTCTCTTTCATGCTGAGTTGCCCCTGCATTCTAGTGTGCACCATGCTGCATTAGGGCGTTTTGCGACCAAGCCTTTTCCATTTGCAGTCTAGCTTCATCCTAGCCCATCAGCGGCTATAAATAGCGCCTAGGTAGTTCCTCCAATTCAGTTCATCATCCTTCCTACGGAGTACAGGAGGAGTGTAGTATTGTTATCATATGAAAGCGCAATGACCTAGTGATAGGGCTTACTGATTGACGCAATGATACGAGTATCTTATCTTAATTCAACGGAGATACCTGAGATAGCTCCCATATATAGCCCGCAAAAGCATCATCATTGTGCTAACAAGCACTTGGCTGGAGTCTACCACTTCATTGTACAGTCAACGCGATGATCATCTCCCTGAAGCCATATATACATATAAATTACTATTCACGCTTCACAGATGTGAGGAATAATGGTGATAGGGCCCTCAGCCCCTGATACCCTATTATTGCCTTCACTGCAAGTCAAGTGATTGGGAATACCCATATCTCATTTTTGACTTTTTGATAGTAGGAAGTTATTCACTCGTTTCATTGTGTTAACTGACGCTACTGAATTGGTTTTAATGGAAGCTCTTCATGATCGACAGATGGGCGATCGAGGGTTATCGCGGCGATCGCTAGGATCATCAAAGGTAGTCCACCTGAGTATCTTAGTTTTGTCATTCCCCGTCTCACTTTCCACGTTGCCTGAGACAAAGATCGTACTACTGGGTGCTATTTTAATGGATGTCTTTTTTTTCTTCTTTCTGTGTTGCGTCGACTGGCCGTCGCATGGCTAGTGGCCCTTGTCATTCCCAAATACAGGGGTAGAGACAGCCACCCATTGGCTACAATCCGCCGGAGCCACGAATCAGCCTTCACCAAGCCTCGAGTTTCACCAGCAAGAGCGAGCGTGCGGCGCCGGCATCGTCGAACAGCCGACGGCTGGCTTGACAGGGACGCTATTTCAACCTAGGCGCTGAATCAGCAAATTCTGGATCGATTTTAGCCCAGACATGCTCCGTATTGACTGTCCTAACCCCCTTTTTTACTTTGTACTCTAGTCCCTTCGTGGGATCAGGGCGCCTTGCGAAGCAATCGTTGCTTTTGGCGAACCGCAGCGAGTCTGTGTCTGGACTGTCCAGTTGCCCCGCTCAGCGCAGTCTGTTGGCTTCAGATAGAGGGAGCTGGGGGACAGTTCGTGAACTTAGCTTTGCTCTCAGACCCGAGAATCGATCTTTTCGTTCCCCCTTACGTAGGATCCTTGAGTGGGGCGCGGCCTGTGGTGCGTTTCGCAATCTCTCCTTGCTGCTCCCTCTCCACTCGAACCTTGCTGTGAGCGCCCAACGTTCCCCCAACTTTCATTTGTTTTCTAGAGGTGAATCCTCTTTGGCCCTTCGACGCCCGTGGTGGCCCTTCCTATCACTGTGTGTGAGAAGGGGTTGCGGTCGCAGTTTGCTCTGGCTTCCTTCACAAAGCGCCCTGTTCTCTATGTGAGCGTGTATGAGCATGTGTGCGGAGAGTGAACCTTTCTCATCAGGAAACTAAACATCTAAACAGTGAAAGGAGTCACTTTTGGTCATTGACCCGCTTCGCCGTGCCTTACAGAGTGTTCCTCCGCGTCAACCTCGATCTCAACCGTCGAAAATCTCCTCCTTCTCAACCTTCCGCGTCGTCACTTCCACCCTCCCCAGTTGGGCGGAATCTCCTCTCACGACATTGATTGTTGGGTTCAAGGCCTTGCAAGCAATTCAAGTGCTGCAGGAAAGACGTCTATCTGCCCGCTTTTGATTTCCTCGAGACGCGCGCTTTTGTATGACCTAGACCGGAGATCTCGACTTCTCCAATACCTACCCCCTCTCAGCGATCCAATTCGTCGTGGTATCAATACATTGTTTGGATCTAGAGGGTGATTGGCGCTAAGGGATCACCGAAATGATAGACAAGGGGGCATTAGACTCGCCCACAGCGATGGTTGAAGGGGAGGAGATAGATGATGCTCCAATTGCGTGCAAGGCATGCGGTGAGGTATGTCTGCTTCACCGTGGCCATCCGGCGCTGCTACGACATGTTGCTGACGGCTGTCTTGTCTAGATTCTCGAGGAAGGGAAAGCCTATGAATTAGGTATGTTTCATTTGATACTGGCTCAGCGTCGAATTACTACATGCTAACTTCATTGGGTCATAGCTGGCAATCGTTGGCACATAGACTGTTTTCGCTGCCATACATGCGGCACTTACCTCGACTCCGATGCGAATCTCCTGATGCTTGGTGATGGATCTCTAATTTGCAACAATTGCACTTACAGCTGCAGTGCCTGCGGGAATAAGATTGAGGACGTGGCTATTCTGACTGGCGACCAGGCTTTTTGTGCAAATTGCTTCAAGTGTCGCAACTGTAAGCGCAAGATCGATAATCTACGCTATGCTAGGACATCGCAGGGAATATTTTGTATGGATTGTCATGAATCTCTGATGGCCAGACGCCGGAAGAGGACCGCTAGAAATGCAGCTCAACAGCAACGCCACAGACCACCTCATCCCGTTCACCTTGACAAGTCTCTTCCGTCGCTCCCAAGCGATGAGAGTACTTCCAACCTAGACAGTTCCTCCAACGTGGCCTTGGGAACCCCGTCTGACGCGTATTCCGATGCTCGTTCAAGATTTGACGAGGATAGACATTACGCTAGACAGAACATGCATGAGGCCCAGGATAACACTCAAGGTAATTTCAATCATCCTGTCCCTTCATCCTGCTGGGTTTGCATCTCACTGACCTTATTGCCTTCTTAGAAACTCTTATCTTGCCCTCGAGCACTTATAGCAGCAAGCGGCACTCCGTTTCCTCACGCAAATCTGACGATGGGGAAGAATATCTCATTCCGGTCGCCTTCGACCCCACTACGGCTGGTCATCGCTCACCCCAGGCAAATACAAGGGCAGTCGATGAACGCTTCCACGATCACCTTGATCACAACGTTGCTTCTGAACCAAAGCAATCGCACTCGTCAGCTGAAACTTCGAATATTAGTTTCCAAGAGAAGCGTCGCCCAGAGGCTGATCAGGTTCGGAGACGCCAAGACGGATCCCTCAGCTCCACTGCGTCAGAGTCCATTCAAAGTTCTTCGCGCAATGACAGCCAACAAGGCCGTGACAGCAGCAACTTCAAATTACAGGACGCCCCCAAGGGGAAAAGAGGTGGCTCTCGAACGGAGCACGAGGAAACTGAGACCGAGAGGCTCGTTCAATCTCGAGCGAGAGAGACAGGATCAAGTCACTCCGGAAGAGGTGCTGTCAGCCCTGCCGCAGGTGCTTTGCAATATCCGCCCAAGAGAGGCGATTCTCTAGAAAGCAGGCATCACCATATTTTGGCCAAGAAGGATGTTCCTGCATCTTTCAATACATCCCATGGACACAACGATTCGAAGAGCGAGATCAAATGGGGCACGTCGTCCTCCGGGGCGGATCATACGAGGACTGGTTCCAGAACTGTGGAGCAACCGCCCTCCAAGCGCTCGCTCGATATTTCTACACCGATGAGTTCTCCCCATGTTCGTTCTGGATCAGGCACTGTTGGAACTCCATCTTGCGCACCAGAGCAGGTTTCGACAGACCATGTAAACCAAGAACGGAATGAATCGCCTCATACTCCTCATGCGGAAGTGAAGGATATTGGCCAGTCACCAACCCTGCTGCGTTACAGTGCAGATGGTGAATTTTCTTTTGACGAGGACATGGCGCGAATTCTCAGAGACTTTGAAGAAAACGGAAACCGTGAATCCTTCCTTCGCCGCATCTCTAATTCGGTTCGGCATAGAAGCTACAGTGACAAGGGTCATTCATCCAAGGGCCCCCAGTCGCCTTCTCAGGAAATTGGCCGCCCCGGCTCCAGCGAAATCCAAGAAGATGTTACCTGGCTCAAAAATGAGCTCAAACGGGAGCGCCAACGACTTCTCGAAAAGGATCAGAAGATCGCCGAACTCAAATCTGCGCTTAACGCTGCAGCTAACATAAAGCAAGTCAACACTGAGCTCCACGAGAAACGTTCGACCATGGTCGTCCTGGATGCACAAAAGGAGATTGTGCTCCGCGAATTGGAGGTCTTGACTGAGCACATTGCAGCAGAGAAAAGGAACGATGCTCCTCTTGATTTGAATAAGATGAGCAACGCTGTCCTGCGCGACTTGGCTGAGTCTATACGCCGCCTGAAGGAGAGTCTGACCTCCCAGATCGAGGAACTTATCCAAAAACGTAACGAATTGGTTGAAGAGATTGGAAGCCTTGGTCGTATGAAGGACAAGAGTTTTCAGGAGTTTGAGCAGTTATCGTCTAAGAATGCTCAGCTTGCAGAATTGAACAATCAGCTGGTTCACCAGATTCAGGGCCTGTACAAGGCTACTTCGAACAATACAGAGGGTAGTCAAAAGAATACCAATGGGATGGGGATCTACTCTCATCAGAAGGATAAATCGTCTACAGCTTCGGTTGATATCCGCGACCTTCGTCGATCTCCCAATGATGCAGCCCAGTCAGGTTCTGGAACCGGTCAGGCAGAGGAGGCAGAACCGGCCGCCGTCATACAAGGACCTCAGGTTGTTAACATCCGCAAGGCCCAGCCTAGAAAGTTTAATTGGAAGAAGGGACAAACTGTCGCCAAAGGTGTCACCAAGGGTATCAAAGGCGCCTTCTCATATCAGAGGGATGGTCAGCAGCAGCAGTTCACTGAAACTGGACCGTACGGATCTACACCTGCGCAGGATACAAGTGGGACTGGTGGTACACGTTCTCAGGGCCATGATACTTCCCGCCAGGGTTTTGGGTTCTTTGGTAATCAGAAGCACAAACAGAGTGCCTCGAAAGGACAATCTAACGGAAATCCTCCGGTAGTTGTCGAGCCTCCTCCAGTTGGTATGTTTTCTCCACAAAGACATTCAGTTTGCTTGTGACCAGACAGTAACCTTGGGATTTAGGATTGTTTGGTACCGATCTTGAGACGAGATTAGAAATTGAGAAGGGTGTTATACCTAGTATTGTCACCCGCTGCATTGAAGAGGTTGAATTGCGAGGTATGGGTTCCTAAGAATCTCACCTGCACTTCCGTCCCAAGTTTAAAACGCTAATGGGTTCAACAACAGGAATGGATGTAGAGGGAATCTATCGTAAATCAGGCGGCAGTTCCCAGGTCCAATTCGTCCGTGAAGGCTTCGAGCGTTCCCCGGATTTTGATATTTCGGATCCCGACCTCGATATCCACGCCGTTACTTCAGCCCTCAAGCAGTACTTCCGCAGACTGCCAGTTCCTCTCATCACTTACCCCGTATATGACAAGCTCCTAGATGCATGCAACGTCACTCCCTCCCCGGCCCGAATTGAACTGATGCAACGTGCTTTGCAAGAACTTCCTCGTGTCCACCGAGATGTTCTAGAGTTCCTTATCTTCCATCTGAAGCGTGTCGTCGAGCGTGAGAAGGAGAATTTGATGAGCAGCCAGAATATCGCCGTGGTGTTTGCGCCCACTATAATGCGTCCAGAGAGTCTAAGTCGAGAAATGACCGATGTTCAGAAGAAGAATGAGACAGTGCAGTTCCTTGTGGACAATTGCCAGGAGATTTTCATGGGCATGGAGGAGTAGAGGCCGTCCTTAGTATCGTCGATACACTCCTTTGGCGCAAGAACAGAACCGCAGAAAATGGCTTAATTGACCATGATTGACTCTACTTTACGACCGAATTGACGAGTACGACTTCAAAGTATAACGCGTGGTGGCTTTTGCGTGGCCTTTCTTGAGCGAAAATTTCTTCTTCAATTCTCCTTCCTCATGAATTGGCCTGGCTGATATCCCTTATTATTTTCTCGAACATTTCTCTTTGACTCTGTTCTCTTCTTTCTCTCACCTCTTGGCTTTGAACGGCTTTTACGACAGTTCACGTTCACGGCACAGCTTCACGGACTCAAATTTTCACCCTGTCAGAACTGCAGGAAGTCCATAGTTCTAACATCATGCAACGAGATACATAGCCACCTTGCCTATTATGCTGGTTATCCTCTCGCTTTTCACTCGGCCTCCGTTGACATTTTATTTTCACCCTATCGAGTTTCCCATCAACCTTTGGAGATGAAATAGGGCTTCTTTTCTTTTCTTTTCAGTAGGGAAAACGCACCGCCCAGAGGTCTTTTCCTACCTTTTTTTCCCTTTTTTTTATCTATTTTATTAATTCATCTGATATCCCCGTTTGCCCCCCATTGTCGACATGAATTTTTTTTTCTTCTTTGCATATATGATATTCCTTCCCTGCATCTACTTACATTACCACTTGCCATTTCCAATTTCCAAGCCAGTTGCGCGTTCAAGCACCCCCCCTTGATCACACAGTTCCCTTTCCACCCAGTTCTACATGACTTTCTGGTTTGCGGCATTTTTTGCTTTCTTTAGCCTTTCCCTGCTTTTTCACTGATTTGCCCGAAACCTTACTATATCCCAGGCAAGTTCGCTCTGATTATTATGGAAATACCAGTTGCTTTGATGAATGAAGGTGCTCGTTGGTAATATTTAACCTGATACTACGCGACACGTACATCACTCCACACAATGTAATTGTTAGGCAATGATTCCCAGAGATGTCGTTGAGATCCTTCAGAATGGCATGTGCAAAACTTGTTCTACCGTACTCTGTAGTGGAGTTGGGAACTTGACCCACGGTAGCGTTGTTAAAAGAACTCGTCCTCAAATGACTCTGATCGACGGACAATGGTGGGACTGTTGAGGTCATGTTCGTCCGTAAAATCACTCGCACCGCCAGCCGTCTGCAGAAGCTCAGACACGATGCGCTTGGATGCATCCTTCGCTGCACAGAAGAATGTTAGAAAGGCACTTGCTCAATCGGGGGCGCGAGGATGCAGAAGAAAAAAAAAAAAATAGGCAGCTTACCAGGTGTCTTCATCAGCCGGCTCTGAGGAACATGGAACCGCATGGTCTTTGGAGGGCTGTGGCCAAAGAAGACAGTCGGGTCAGCAGAGTCGTCGTCCAGATCGTCATCGCTGTCCCAAGCAGCGGGTTTCTGTCCCCGAGTCTTTGCGGGAGTAAGGACGCTGAAACCCGGCTTTGGAGGTGAGCGATCCCGTTTTGGCTTTGGCGTCCGCCCGCCCCTCTTGACGACGGACGGAGAGAATAATTCAGCGTTGAGTCGCGGAGCCTCGAGTTCGGGGCTGGAGAGGGGGGAGTCGTCGAATTGGTTCTTCGTTTTAATTGTTGTGGCCAGGGGTGTTGCTTGAATACGGTACGTTTTATCCAGGACGCGATGGAGCACTGGGTTTGGGAGCTTGTCTTTCCCTGGCGCCGTGGACTGTTTGATATGGGAGGTTGGCGGCGGGGACGAGGAGGATAATGGGGTTTCGAGTTCATGATGATGCCGGGGCGTTCTTCGTGGGGTTGTCGGGAGATCGTCGTGTACTTGTGACATGAATGTCGTTGATGAGGCACCCGCTTCGGTTTCGTGGTAAGGCGAAGAGTAATCGATCGAAGAGCTTGTTATGTCTTGGGCATCGTCCTTGCGATGGTTCGACGGACGGGGTGTACTGTGGGAGGGTGAAAGTGTGAGAGACGAAAGGTCAGGATCTTCATCCCTATTATGGAAGTCGAGATGCTCCGTGGATGGTGTGCCATAGGGTTCATCCTCATCAAGGGCAGTAGTCTGCGTCTCGACAGTCGAGTCTTCCGTCAGGGTGGTGTTGAGTCCACTTTCGCCCTCGGGTTGGTCTTCGTAGCCGCGCAGTGAGACATTGGCACTGGATTCGAAGAATTGCTTCCAAAACTAGAATATCACCGCTTAGTTTCTGCTATACTAACGCCCACAGTTCTTTTGGCAACACAGTGTGTACAGAGCCGGCACGCGGGGAATGTCAACCTTTGAACCCTCCCACACTTGTCGCGATTGTTCCGCATATTGTTCGACGATTGGCAAGATACTCGACGTGACAATTCTATGAGCTCGATTAAAGTTGTGATCAATCTCTTCAATGAGTTCCTGTTAGCTGAATTGGTCCTCAATCTCACTAGAAATCCATGGATACAGATGAATGTTACCTTGTAACGTTAGAGTTATAGACTGCTCCAGCCTCTCCAATTCCTCCGTGAGCGTCAAATTTCGCTGGAGAGAAGAGTTAGGTCGAGACATCGTTGCGCCCACACAGACTGCAAAATATAACAACTGCTAACAGATGGGATGAACGTTTGATCGGACGAGTATGTGTCGGTGTCAAGGACCTCAGGGATCAACAAAAGGCAGCCCACCCTGGCTGCCACGTGAAAGTGTCAAAAATATTGCGAAATTAGGGCAATATGATAAGATAAGGGCTTGCAGCCAGTCATGTGGTTGCTTCCCCTCTCTTTCCGGTGGGACGACGACCGTGGGAAGCCAGAGCGGGATGCAAGGCATCCATCTAACCCGGCAGCCTTCACGTCATCTGAGTCCATTTCCCATTCTTCATTCCTATTGACAACGTATTGGCTAAAATACAACACTAACACTGTACTGATTTTGTCAGAGACTCCTCTCAACAAGAAGTTACGATGCCAGCACCTCTGGCCAAAGGTTAGTTGGAAAACGAAGCCTACTACATCCGACTACGGCTATTGACTGCGGCAGCTGCGTCATTATGTGAAACTCTGCTGATTTTCGAGTCCTACAGGTATTGCGATATCAGTAGCCGTTCTGATTGCGGCCGGGCTTGCCGTCTACGAAAGCCCCCAGGTCAGACAATGGATCCGAAATTCTCGTCGAAAGATTGCCGTAGCCATAAATAACTTTGGAGATGGCATCAACCGGGAAGCGCACCGGAGGGAGGATATCTCCATGACGGAGGATCTTGGGGAGGAGGCAGAGCAGAGACGACGCAGAGCTCGAGAGGAATTACTCCGCCGTCGTGCGATACTAGAAGCTCAACGAAAAAGGAGGGCACCAAGTACTGTTGGTAGTTTCGACGATCTTGTTGACGAGGATGGCCGATTAAAGAAGACTGGGGGAGAATTCTCCAGTGCCACAGCCACTGGTATTGATGTACAAGAGTCTGGAATAGTTCAACGCCGCCTTGATACAGATGCTTCCATAGCGGAACGCCAGTTCAACCCCGTTCCAGACGTTGACGTTGAAGAACAGCGACAATTACTGGCCGCCATCCAGAGGAGTAGGCCGCGCCTGGACGTGAATGTTCCATCAGAGGTTTCGTCGACACATCCGTCAGAGTCGCTAGTCGACTTGACTCCAAGATCCGAATTTCCCGACACTGACTTTGATTTTCCTAACCATAATGAAGCTGAACAGCAAACACAGTATCCACTCAGCCAATCAGATTACGTGTCTGCGATGTCATCAAGATCCTCAACACCGCGTACAGAGGGCAGTGAGCCTGATTATTGCTACATGCATCCCTCCCAGGTTCAAAATCCCACGCACGCGGCAGAGCCCCAGCCGGCGGGAAATACCGTCGCCCGTGACGTCTCGCCTACATCTTCAGTTGCTGCGAGCCTGAATTATAATATACGGCGCGGTTCGGTTGGTGTAGAGTCCGACGGCACATTGAGCGACGTCGAGTACGTCCGCGATGTGCACACTCCCGTCAGCTGGTCTGAAGTTGGGAGTGTGATTAGCAGCAATGACGGAATCAATCACTGAGCGTCCTGTACTTTTGTCCTTTGATGATTGCCAGCTCTGTGGACTGGATCAAATCCCACAGGCTGATGTTGCATATTATTTTGCATAACCGTTTTGTTCTTGCTTTCGTATACATACTGATACTCATCACATAAAGATGTGACTTGACGCCATTGAGGCGCACTTACCATCTGTCTGGCCGGTTGAGGGGAGTTATGGGTTGCTCTGGGTTCTGGGGAATTCTTCCACATCCAGTCTGTGGCTTAAGGGCGTCAACCGCACCTTTGTTTTGCACTTGGCTCCTGGTCTTTGGCTGAGCAACAACAACAACAACAACAGCATAATCTAAGATTTGCGATCCTATGCTCGATAGATTCAGTCTTAACCCATATATATCTTCACTGCTGTGCTGTCTACCTCTCATCTCATTCCACAAACAAAAACAGGCCATTCTGAAGCACTTGAAAGGCAGACGTCGGACAGGTTGCATCTGTGTGGACGGAGGACTGCTCCCGTTGTGGAGCGCCTGTCATCCGCTGAATAACAGCGCTAACGTGTTCCACTGCCGACAACCTAAATAACTTGCGCTAGACTACCCTAGGAAAAGCGGCACACGTCCTCCCCTGTTCCGCTCTTCAATGGTAAGCTTCTTACCACTCCTTTTTGTGTTCTGGGTAGTTGTGGGATGTATCACAGTCAGGATGTAAACTTTTGAACCTCCTCAGCGAATCGACTACGACGGAGGTCTAGTACTAGCGAGTGCTCAGCATGGGGAGAGAGCGGGAGACAAACAGCAGAGCACGCGTGCCAGTGAGATGAGAGGAGAAGTTTGAGCGGCAATGGTTTCCTCACAGTTCCGGGTTTTCCTACGAGATAAACGAAAAAAAAAAAATGAAAAACGGCATTTCACCACAGTCGGAGTACTTCCGTCCATGCTGTGTGTATGGAGAAAACAAAGATCAGCCCTCTCGATTCAGCCTCCTTACCTTCTCTCTCCTTCTCGGCTCGTCCGTCTCGGGAGTTCATCTCCGCCTTGCGGCTCTTGGCGAGCAACCGTTGTTGGACCAGCCTCAGAGCCTTTCTCCACGCTCCTCGCTTCTCCACCCGCACGGCGACATTTTGGCTTCTCGCCATGTTCTGGGGACCATTGCGGCTTCACAGTCCTTTATAGCTATGTAAAACCTCATTTCTGGTCACCGTAATTCTCTCCTTTTCTTTTATATTTTTATATCTATCCGAATCATCGCTATCAGGTCATAATCAGGGGCATTCACCCCTACTGTCCTCCCCATTGGAGCTCTTTCTCCTTAGGCGTTAATTGATCTTCCTCTTCCTCTCCTGCGGTCGTCGCAGAGAAAAGGCCCGTTCAAGGAGAGGACTGTCTACACATTCCATCCAGTCTTTTCTTGTCGTCGCGCGCGACCACTGCAAATGTGCTAGCATCGCGACCTGTCGACTACCCGCCTTGCCCTGTTCCTCCCTGCTTCCCGAAAACCCTTCCTCTTCCAGCCATGAAGTTTCGCTGGCGATCCGTGCTCGTCGCAGCGGCCTCCTGCACGTGGTGCCTGACAGAAGGTTTCCCCAGTCTATTCTCTCTTCGTAAACGAGACCTGCCGCCCAAGGAGGAAAAGTATTTCCACGAACCCGGCCGCGACGAAATCTTGGGTCACTACGATGTGAGGTTCTTTAAGGGGGTGGTGTCGTACGAGGAGCGCACGGAGACTTTGGTTGCCGGGATTAGGGGATACCTGAATTTCTTCCGGGAGCAAGGGCTGGAGACGTGGATTGCGCACGGGACGTTGTTGGGTTGGTGGTGGAATGGGAAGGTACGTAGTGTCGCTTTGTCCCACTCCTAGCGACTAAGCAATGTCTACCTCCTTCGAGACTGACCTTTTTGACATTGTGCACCTTGCTAGATGCTCCCCTGGGACTGGGACGTGGACACACAAGTCAGCACCGAAGTGCTCATGTACATGGCCGACCACCTCAACCAAACCAGATACAAGTACGTCTCGGAAGACGGGAAAGTCATGCGCGAGTTCCTCCTTGACGTGAACCCTTGGTCGAGACAGCGGTCCCGTGGTGAAGGACACAATATCATTGATGCCCGGTGGATTGACGTCAAGAATGGTCTCTACATCGACATCACTGGCGTCAGTGAGCTCCATCCTGACACGGAGCCTGGGATCCTTTCCTGCAAAAATAACCACAAGTACCATGTGTCAGACCTATACCCGATGAGGGAGAGCACGTACGAAGGTGTTCCCGCGAAGATTCCATATCGTTACCACGACATTCTCATCAAGGAGTACGGAAATAAGGCGCTATCTGTGCAGGACTTTGAAGCGTGAGTTCTCTCATTGATTTGACGGATTCCTTAACTTCTACTGACAGCAAGCTGACGTTGTCACGTTAGTCATAATTGGAGCCAGCAACTCGGGGAGTGGGTACCCGACCCAGTGAGAATTGCCGAAAAGGAGAGGCAGAGGGAGGAAGAGCGAAGGAAAAAGGAAGAAGAAGAGAGGAGGAAGAAGGAAAAAGAAGAAGAAAAAGCCAGGAAGCAGCAAGTGAGACGGGAGCTAATAAAGCGTTTCTGGAGTTCGATAAGTATTTCAACACTCCGTTTTCGCCTAGGATTTGGGCGATGACTATAACTGGAACCTTCATCCCCCCCCTTTTCCCTGTTCGATCGACCCTCACAGCGTCGCCTCTTCATACCACCGCACCGGTTTGTGCATGCGAGCCCTCGGACTGGACGTCCTATGTAAATAAGAAGACACACATCGTGCTTGGCGACAATTGGCATTTGTCCGATTGCATCTCCGACGACTATATAACCTCCTTTTCACCTGCAGACATTCTATTTTCGGTCCAGCTACTATTATTCCCCCAAATTCCCCCAAATACCCCAGTATGGCACTTTCTGTCTATTATATCTGGCCATCATGCTCTGACCACTTCTCGATATATATTCTCGAAATACCCACACCCTCCCCTCCTCCATCTAAATCATGCTTTTTTTGATTCTCAGAGATGGCGTTGTGCAGTCCCTCCTCTAGGTACGTGCTGTACATACAATACCTTGGGCACTACCTACATATGATGACCTACCGTGTAATGTTTAACCGTCCTTATTGCATTCGAATGCAGTTTATCCCAAAAATTGACTCGCTTGGATAGTAGTCATAACGGTTTTCAGTTCCGTAGACTCCGAGGACCCCCCCGCTAGCCTTCGACGAACAAGGTAGAAAAAGGTGTCATTACTACATACTCAAGCATTGGATTCGTGAGGGCACGCTCCTAAACCAGATAAACTGCGACGAGCCGATTACAACCAAGAAGGGAGAATTCTAGTACGAGGCTCTGGACTGCCTTCATGTCCGAGGTGAGAAAGCCAGTCAGACTGAGAAAGCGGAGTGTTTTGCTGTTTTTGTTGTCGATGGCGAGGTCAAACATGACGGCTTCCAGAACATTTTTGTCTTGGATGCAGAGAAAGAGGAGAGCGAGAAGAAGTCATCGTCGGCAGAGAAGTGAGCGGGTACTCCGTATATTCTGGTGCAAAAGAATGTTGCCATCTCGATTCGGGGTTGTGAACGGAGATAAGATCAAGTGCCCACACTGGACGGGATTAGTAATCTGATATCGGGGAGAGACAAGCCACCACGAGGCTTCTCCAACATTCTCCAAAAAGAGAAAGATCTCATATAATAAATGCGTGAAGGGAGTTGGAGTTTGAATTTCATTAATTGCCAGTACTTTTCAGATACTAATTCACCACAAGCAGCGCTGGCGAGACCCGATTATACCCTCCAAACTATGATGGAACTTGACCAGCAACAGCCAGCTTCCCCGACTGACGGGACAGAGGCATCTCCACCAGACGATTCCTCCAGCATATCAATTACGGTGCATCACCACGGCTCAGCTCATACAATCTCCTTACCTTCCGAGTCAACGCTCATTGATCTCTCCTCCGAACTCGCGTCCCTCTTCTCCATCCCTCCCGAAAACCAGAAGTTCCTGATATCCCCCAAGCCTGGCCTCCAGAAGCCTCCGTTCGCGCCTACGCTTCTCTCGTCCCTCCCCATCTCCTCGCCGCGCTTCAAGATCACCCTCCTAGGAAGCACAATCAGCGAAATCAACACTCTAAACAACTCCATCGCTTCCGCGCAGCCCCTCATGCGCCGAAACTACCCCGTCAAGCCCGCAAAGCCCGCCCCTCGATCAGTCGCCGGCACCGTCAGCAGTCAGGACACGCAATACACCTTCCACAGACTCCTTCCGCTCTCTTACCTGCCCAATCCGGAGCGTAGCCTCGAATACCTCCGCCGCCTCCGCGACGACCCGGGCATCCGATCCGCGATGCGCAAGCACAAATTCTCCGTGCCCTTGCTCACGGAGATGGATCCGGCGCAGCACACGACCATGTCGACCCGCACGTTAGGGCTGAACAGGAATAAGGGAGAGGTGATTGAGCTGCGTCTCCGCACGGACGCGTACGACGGGTACAGGGACTACCGGACGATCCGCAAGACGCTGTGCCACGAGCTCGCGCACTGCGTGTACGGTGAGCACGACGCGGACTTTTGGCGGCTAACAAAGCAGATTGAGGGAGAGGTGGAGAGGGGCGATTATTGGGGCAAAGGGAGGAGGTTAACGGATGAGGAGTTCTATAATCCCGCGGATTGGGAGGAGATGAAGGGCGTGGAGGAGATGGATCATGGAGGTTGGACGGGAGGGGAGTTTGTTTTGGGGGGTTCGGCGGAGAGGGATGCAGAGAGGGGGTTGAGCCGAAGGGAGATTTTGGCTAGGGCTGCAGAGGCTAGGATGACGAAGGGGAAGAGGAAGGAGAGGGATAATAATAATAGTGGCAGGCCCGGTGCGAGTTGAGATATTATTTTGAAGATGACTTCATGCTGTAATACGCCGTGATGCTCCTTTTTTTGGTACTTGTCATGATATAGAACAACGTCCTTGTGGTATTATAGAGACATCTGATTCCCGAATAAAAACTCATGAAATCAATCCAAAACAAATTGGCAAAAAATGTCGGGGGAGTTTCGGCTTATAGCTGTTCGTTCACGAACAATCCAGCCATACCCTGACCAGTTCCGATGCACATGCTCGTCACGAGAATCTTCTTCTTCGTTCTGCGCGCCTCACTCAGAATTGTGCACACCTGTCTTGCTCCCGTGCATCCGAGAGGGTGACCCAGTGCAATGGCACCACCACGAGGGTTCACCTTGGCATGGTCCAGTCCCAGTCTATCAAGGCAGTACACAGCCATGGACGCAAATGCCTCGTTGATCTCGTAGATGTCGACATCCTCCTTGCGCAGGTTGTACTTGGAGAGGAGCTTGGGGATAGCGATCGATGGACCGATGCCCATGATGCGTGGGGGCACGCCAGCGACGGTGGCGCCAACAAATTTACCCAGGATGGGCTGGCCGAGCTCGATGGCCTTGGAGCGTTTCATAAGGAGTACGGCAGCAGCTAGACGGTGATCGAGTTAGGCAAATACAATCCAAGAAGCTCGAACGGATGAGATCAGGAGAATAAAGGGAGGAGAGAGAGTTAGCAGGGTCATACCTCCGTCAGTGACCTGACTGGAATTTCCACCAGTGCTCTTGTCTCCCCACTGTGGGAACGCAGGCCGAATCTTCTTCAGAGCCTCCAGAGTAGTACCCCAGCGCGGGCCCTCGTCCTTGGTCAGGGTGACTTCCTTCTCTTGGCCGGTCTTGGGATCCTTGACCTTAGTCGTAATGGGCACGATCTCGTCGTCAAACCAGCCCGCCTTCTGCGCGACCTCGGCGCGCCGGAAGGACTCGACGGCGTATCTATCCTGCATGTCACGTGTGATGTTGAAGTCGGCACCGACATTCTCGGAGGTCTGACCCATAGGCTGCGTGCAGTCCCGTGCATCAGGGTGCTTCATGATTTCCGGGTCAAAGGTGCTGGGACTGCCAGGGGAACGACTCATAGATTCAGCGCCCACGGCGAGACCAATCTCGATGGAACCGGACTGAATCTGGGTCGCGATGTCCTGGATGGCTTTCAGGCCGGAGGAGCAAAAGCGATTGACAGACACAGCGCCAGAAGTGTAAGGGATGCCAGCAGCCAGAGAGGCAGAGCGGATGACGTAGGCGGCCTTGGGGTGGTTGACCTGTTTTATCCATCACAAACGATCAGCTTTTTATTTCTTGTTCAGATTACTTGCCGGGTGGCTACCACATACGTTTCCAAGAACGACATCCTCAATCAGGTTTGGATCCAACTTGGATCTAGCCACAACCTCCTTCAAGAATTTGTGGAGCAAGGAATCAAGCTCGGTGTCCTTGAAGGCGCCCCGGTTGCCCTTTGCCATGGGCGTGCGGAGAGCAAGGGTGATAACAATATCGTCGGGGTTCTTCTCGGTGCTGCAGCATAAACTTTTCGTTAACAAGTCCATCCGAAAGCGAGTCACCTCTTTTGAAGTTACTGTCCCAAGTGATGGGGATGGAAAACGGGCAATTCAACTCACAGCTTCTCGATGGTGCTGGGCCCGCCAGTGGCAGGCTTCAGCTGATTCAAGACAGCTTGCAGTCTCTCAGTGGCCATTTTGGGATCAGGCTCAGAGGCAAATGGGTATATAAACAAGTCAACAGACAGAAAGATAAAACAGGGCAATAAAAAAAAGAATCCGGTAGAGCAGAGGCAACCGTCCTCTTTATGTATCGTTCGGCTCACTGCAGATGAAGTGGGCGGATCCGAGAATACGAGTTAGACGCGGAGGAAATCTCCACACCTTCCCTGCCGCAGCTTCGGGATTCACAAACCCGTTTACACACGGTATCGAGAAAATGGAGAAATAAACCTCGGGATGTAGGCAGGGCAGAGAAGGATGGACTTCAGAAAAAGAGGTCTTTATGGCAGAGATATTCCTCTCCTTTTAAGACCATTTTCTCGTCGCCCGCTTGGGATGCTGGCGAGACACAGTCCTGACCCTTGGGCGTCTCTTGACAGGAAATGCCGAGGCATTTTCTTTTTCCGGACATGGCCCCCGAACTGCCTTGACAGCAATCCTGGAGCTGGGAAAAAAATCTCTTACGAGAGGGCAGAACTTTTCTACGCTGTGCTCACCTGTCCATGGGCCAATGATTGGGTTCTCAACAGGGTTACTTTGTCGTTAGGCGTCACCACCGCCACAGGATGTCGACTCATACAAATCGAGAAAGCAAATCTAGTTTCCCATCTCGTGTCGCATTCCATTTGATTATAAATATTGGCTTGGGGGAGATATGTGATGATTGAAAGAAAGAAAGATCCTATTAGCAGGTAGAAAATCTGGAGCGATTTCGATCACCCTCATGCCCTCATCTAAGTAAACACGATGTAAGCCATCTCGATACTCATGGGAATCGAATGGAAATTAATGGGTGTCTCACAACCAGAACTTTTTAGCACCCTTTGCAAAAAGGAAAAGGGAATAGAAATCAGCACACATGTCTTTTTATTCAGCAAGGAAAGTCGTAACCCAGCGTGGTGATATGAAAATGTGGCCAAACCCAACACAACGGGAAGGGGGGATATGCAGATATAATGTGAAATGGGAACAGCGAGGTACGAAGAAAGAAGCAAAGAAAAAGGGAATCCAGGAACCACACACTTAAAAAGTGACGCCGGCCAGCCTATATCCCATTATGCATTTACTCAACCTCATCCATCGGGGTGTCGCCGCTAGCATCCTTATTCTTCGCCTCTGCACCGTCGGTAGCGTCGGCGTCCTTCATCTCTGTATCCTTGTTCTCCTTGGCCTCCTCTTCGGCCTTCTTCTTCGCCTCTTCCTCAGCCTTCTTCTTGGCTTCTTCTTCGGCGCGCTTCTTGGCAGCAGCCTCTTCTTCAGCTCTTCGTTTCGCCTCACGTTCAGCTTCCAGCTTGTCGAGATAGCGCTGGACAATAGGACCCGCAATGAAGCGGATCTCCTCCATTTTGGCAATGTAGTTGGCCTTGGTGGTATCTTCGCCCTCGTCGTACAACCAATCCTATTGTCAAGCGGTTAACGCTCCGTCATACAAGCACGAAACCGTTGATGAAAGAAAAAAGGCCTACCTCTGACTCAGTCAATTTGGCCCGCAGTTTCTCCTTCTCCTCCTCACTGGAGAACTCGGCATAAACCCCGTCAATCTTATCACGGAGTTCATAGATGTACGCCTCAAGCTCGTTCTTCTTATCCTCGGTGTCGGCAACGAGCTTATCTTCCATATACATAGCGTTCTCCTTCTCGGTAAACTGGTCCTTGATGGACTGGTCAAGAGAAGAGGTGCCGGCCACGATAGGAAGGTCTCCCTTGCGCATCTGTTTCTTGACTTTGCGGGTCTTGGGTTTCTCCTCTTCGCCGTTGGGAGCATCGGTGTCCATGGCCTGTTTCCAAAATTTTTTGATGTTAGAAAACACGCCCTTCTTGTCCAAAGTAAGCCAAGAAAAACATGAAAGTTCCACAGAGGCTCAGGGCAGAGTGTACTTACATCACCATCCTTCTTTTCCTCCGGAATGGGTTCCTCAACCTCAACGTCCTCAACGTAGTATCCAGACTCGATGTTCAAGACACCGTTGAGGTTGATTCTAGCCTTGAGTTTGCAGATCATAAAGTCGTCGTTTGCAGCGGCTTGAACACCCTTAATAGAGAAGCGGCCAATCCAGGGGTTGGTCTTGCCAGGCAGAGCCTCGGGTTTTGAGTAGCGGGCCTCGAGATCAAAGGGTTTTTTACGATAGAAAGTGAGGATCTTCGTGGACGGCAGCACGTTGCCCTTGTTGAACACGGTCAAGGATGTGGCCTCGTCGGGAATATCCGGCGACTTCTCCCAAGTGAACTCGATGGGGTAGCTGACAATGTCGTGGACAGAGAAGTCACGTACGCGGAAAGCGGGTGAGAGGATGGCACAGGCAAAGGCACACCCACGGGCAACGGCCTCATCCTGGTTGAGAGTGAAGGAAAGCGGCTTGCCGAAGAACGCGCTAATCCTCTCCTTGATAACAGGAACACGGGTGCAACCGCCAACCATCTCAATGCTGTCAATATCCTCAGGTTTCAACTTGGCATCCGCAAGGGCCTGTTCAAGTGGAACTGTCAAGCGGTCAAGGAGAGGCTTAACCAACTCCTCCAGCTCCTCACGCTTGAAGAAAGTACGAACATCCACATCATCCATGACGGACTCGATGTTCATGGACGTGTAGGTGTTGGCCGAGAGAATCTTCTTCAGTTTCTCAGCGGCAGCAAGAACTCGCATACGCGCCTTGGGGTTGCTATTGATGTCCACCTTGAACTTCTCCTTGAAGTCCACTGCAAAATGGTCCACTAGAGCTTTGTCGAAATAGCGCCCACCGAAGTGACGGTCATACGCAGTGCCCTTGACGCTGAGCTCTCCCTTGCGGAACTCAACGACTGAACAAGCATAGTTGCAGTAGCCAATGTCAACAAACACAACGCGTCGCGGTTTCTCCTCTGCAGTGGGCAGGTCGAGCTTCGTGATGCCATAGCCCAAAGCAATGGCTGTAGTGTCGTTGATCAGCCGGAGGACCTTCAGGCCGGCGATTTCCGCAGCATCGAGGATGGCTCTCCTCTGACCATCAGTGAACCACGGGGGAACGCTGATAACGACATCGGAGACGGGAAGTTTCACTTCGCGAGCAGCAGTGTCTTTGATTTTATTCAGGTACATTGCCACCAACTGCGTCGCGGAGAACTGTTCCTTCTTCCCGAGATAGGAAACTTCCACACCAGCCTCGCCATTGACGTCGACCAACTTGGCAAAGTTAAACTCCTGTTCAATCTGGACATCGGGATCGTTAAGGGTGCGGCCGGGAAGAAGTTTCAGGGAAGAAACAGTATTCTTGAGGTTAGAGATTTCCTGGGTCTTCGCGGCTTCGCCGATGAATCTGTTCTTCGTCCCAAAGGCAACTAGGGAACTGTACAACCAATCAACGGTCAGCCTATTAAGCACGCAAGCGAGGCGAGGATGCTTAGATTGAGACGAGGTCGTTCGCTTACGGGGTAGATCGGTTCGACACCTCATTTGTGATCTAGTAGAGAGCACTTGGTCAGTGAGACAAGGACGTCAAGCATCGGCCGGCACATGCAGCTACAACACGGTAAACAAGTGTTGACACAGTAACAAGCAACGAACCACTGAAGGGGAAAGAAGCAACCTGGCAGGCAGTTTGAAGAAACACTGGAAAATACAGCTTGTGCGCACATGACAGCATGCAAATTGCAGAAGGGAAAGTTATGGTGTCAAAAGGGATCGCAACGTACAATATCGATACCCTTATTCCTTGCAACCGCAATCTTCGTGCTATATGCACCAAAATCTATTCCGATAACAGACATGGTAGCAGACGACCAGCAATAGAAATTGTTCTAAGGGTGACTTGTATTGTCCGACTGTTGTTGGCGACGAGGTAGTAACGTCGAGTGAAATGGCGGGGTAGGTAGAAGGGAAATCTCGACAGGGAAGGGGAAGGGCGGGAGGAAAAAAAAATTAAACACTAGTCTGGATGCCAACCAAGCCGTTGATTGACTTTTGCACCAGTTAGCACTTCAGCCCAATCCAATGACAATGGAAAAAAGGTATGATAGACAAAGTAGAGAACGACAAGGACACACCACAGGGCACATACTCTAAATAATGAGCAAAAAAGACTGAAGGCGGCGCAAGAGAGACTAGCAGATCGAAGCAAGGAAAACGCCCGTTTTCTACGCGGAGATTTCGCGCTGTGGGAGAGAACAGAAGAAAGGAAGAAAAACACTCGTGGCCAGGGGCAAGGTGTCTATTTTCCAGTCGGGCGGCAAGGTGTCAGCCCAGGGATTTTTCCTCTCAACATCTGGCGGGCAACAAGTGGGCTGTCTTGGGCGGACTAAACGGAGAGGGAGGGGCGAGGTGAAAACACAATGCAAATAATGGACAGCACTCACCTTGAACTTTGCTCGGCACAACAAGACTCAAATGAATGCTTAAGACTTTTAGTCTACCGTGCAAAGTGAAAAGAGAAAAGATCACCTTGTCTTTTTGCAGGTTATTATTTTTCAGCGTAGTCAGCACGATGCTTGGGCCTGCAAAACCCTGTCGTCACTGGCCTTAAGCCGTTTTGCACCTGTTTTTGGCTTGGCAGTCAGCTGATCGAACCTTCTGGCTTCTCGTAGATCTTTCTAGCGCCATCGCGCTGACCCTCTGTGGCAGCTCACCGTCTTGGCTACCACCACTTGCATGATGGAGGAGAAAGACCTCGTAGGATTGTCTGCTACACAGTACTTTGACCCCAGGTGTTAGTATCATGATCTAAAAGTGGCAGGTTGGGGTTGGCAGTGACATTGCTACAAAGAATGCAAGTCCTGGAAAATCAAACACATTCAGCATGAGATTGTGCTAAAGCTGATCGCTCAGATTCAAGTTCTTCTACAACTTCTAGGACTACTACTCTTTACAACACAGGAAAAATGGAATGAGAAAAATTAGGCAGAAGAAAACCAACCATTACTACCCGCGCCTGGCTCTCATGCCATCGTAACCTCATGTCTCTTTTGTGTCGTATAACCAGCCAATGAAAGACCACCCATGAAGAACACGAAGAAAAGGACTGTACTTTCAAAGATAACCGTTTCACAAGGTGAAAAGTGGACAAAAGTTCAGGTCTCAATCAAAGCCACCCAGGTTTTTTTTAGACCATACCATCGCGACTTGAAGGTGGTCTCTTCATCAATCGTGCCCGGCGTCTGCCCCGTCTGGGTTCCGGTTCTGCTTCGTCTAGTTCCGGCGCCGTGGTGGGCATGTCGATGACAAACGAACCGTCCTCCTGTCGCTCCGGACTGAGCCTTCTCGCAGGGACACGGCCGTTTCGAGGCTGCTGGTATGGTGCATGAGGGCTGAGGAATACCCGCGCAGGAGTCGTGATCATTTCACCGTCATTCACAGCCGTCAGCCTTTCAGATCCACTGGGGCTGTAATCCCGAGAATACGAAGATAGCTTCTCTGAGAGCACAGAATCTGAATTCCCGCGAGTGTCATACCCCGGCCTCGAGGCACTTATCGACTGCCGTGCCATCGACATCTTCAGCTGATCTTCGTCGGCAATAAACACCCGTTGCTCGCTCATGATGCTCTCAATTCGTCTTGGTTCCTCAATCGGCTCCGTTCCTAGGCCCAACGATTTTGTCGAGTCGAACGATGCTCGGGGATGGATCGGAATCGTCGGCACCTCAAGAGTGTTCCGATTGAAACGCGCGGGCAGACTGATTGAAGATACATTGCTCCTTGCGTCGTAGTCTCCAACAGATTTCACACCGCGTGCTGCGAATAGATTCTCGACGTCGCTGGGAGGCTGGAATGAGTTCTGTGCAGCCCTTTCTATGGCAGGGCGGAACGTTCCCACATCGACATTCAACTCGTCTCCTTGAGCTTTTGCGATCTCTACTGCCTGTGCAGGGGTTGTGTTATTATCGGCCGCTGCAGCATCTGCACGGGGTCCTCCCCACGTTCTCTGTCCAGCCGTGAAAATACCGTAAACCATATAAAGCCAATTGAAGAACGGGTTGAGAAGGAACATCAGGGGATAGAGCCAAGCCTTGAATCGGCGCAGCTTTGCTCCAAAATAGATCATGAGCAAGTAGTTCAACCCCAGAGAGACAGCAATAAAGCCAACTGGCAAGTTTTTAACCTTGTTTGAGGTAGTCATGACTGATATCACCATGATGAAGAAGAGCAACGCAGTTGTCCGAATGGTGTTCTGCATGAACCGTACGAGGCAGAGCAACGGATACTTGCGCCATATCCGCGCATCTGTGAGCATGCAAGCTTCGTTGGTGATAAATCCCAGGAACCAACGCCGCCTCTGCTTGATCAAGCTTCGAAATGTCTGAACCGCTTCCGTCTTGCAAAAAGCGCTCGTGCACATCTGAATTTGATATCTCTCCTTGGCTCCGATCATGAAAAGATGCGTGAGCCAGCGGTCTTCCCCAAGGTGACACCTGCCAAAATCAAACAAGTCTTCGCACTGCTCGGCCTTGTCCGCAAAGTAATGTTTTGCCATCTTGCGAAATGCAGAAAATCGCAGTATCGTGAGGGCTCCTGGGAGGCAAGTCACGGCGCCACAACCAGACTCGACTGATCTTTCAAACAGCTGACCATGGATGTATTCCATATCCTGAAGTAAGGTGATTAGGGAATTCTTGTCCGTCCTGGACGTTATGACTCCGGTCATCGCCAACATATTTTGTTTGCTGCCAGGCTTGAGTTCCATGTCATACATGAAGTTTTGGAGGCATGTGCGGTCAAGTATGCAATCGGAATCAATGAATAGAATGAACAAATTGTCGTTTTTCTTGAGGTATTCGGCGTAGATCTTGTCGATCAGTCGAAAAGTCAATTTTTGGCAATGTCGTTTTCCTCCATGCTTGAACCGCGAGAGCGTGATCCTTGCCGACTTGTAGGTAACGTCAATGCTCGTGGGGTAACTTGGCAGGTTTAATGGGATACCGAGATGCTCCGCGACTTTCAAGTATGACTCATCTACTTCCTCTCCATCGTATGAGAGGAATACATGGATGCAAGACGGAGGGTAATCACAGTCCACCACCGAATTGACCGCCGTTATCAAGACTTCCGGCTCCTCTTTATACACGGGCATCACAATAACGGTTTTGGGTGCTGTCACGTCGTTCAACACTTCCTTTATACGCTTCGTTCGCCCAAGCGAGTTTGTCACCAATCTGTACACGCAAAAGAGCCAAGGGACGACGAGTAGGACCGCAAAGGTCCAGAAAGCAAACCACTGAAGGAATTCAACCAGGTCCTTCGGGAAGTACCGTGTGATTGTGTATGGAAGGGGGAGAGTGACAACCATGACTGGCAGGAAAATACCACTGCGCAGTCTTGAAGTCAGTATCCGCAAACCAAGAGAAGGTTTGGGGGACAGGCAGAAAGAAAGTAGAACCTACCGCAGAGCTGTGAACAAAATCATCATTATAACTGCAAGGACCTTGATACTCCAGTGATCCGCCTTGACATATACTTTGCCCAAACAATAGAGAAAGGCTGAGAGCCAGAGAAACCATTCGAGAAACGCAGCAGCCATGACGGGGCCGACTATGGAGACGTAAATGATCTGATGATGAGGAGATTGCGTGAGCCGTTTTCAGAAACAGAAGGCCTTTTGAGGTTTTAAAACCTACGTCTGCCACGCGCCATTGCGTTAAAGCTGGATCAACATCTTCTGACATGGCTGTCTAGTTTCGAGTCAACCCACCCCCGACGCAGTAGATCGGAGACGGTTATAGAACAAAAAAACGACTGGTATCTCTGCCTTTGGCAATAAAAAAAAAAGAGCTTATGGTGCGGCGTTGAATTGGTGACGGTAGGTGAAGCTGAAATGTGGTTAGAAGCTTGATGGTAGGACAGTTGAGAAAGGTGTCTGCACCACGTTAGGCACATTGCATACCGATGGGGGCTGCCAGAGGTAACATACCTATACCAAACTATGGTACAATCATCCACAAGACTTATTAAATACCCAGCAGCATCCTTGCATCCAAGCAACCCACGGAGGTCAAGTGGTTAGGGTTATAGGTCACTTGGGAGGAACAACAGGGAGTATTTAAAGAAGGTCAAGATCTCTAATAAATTTGGTACCCCTATGGATGGCGATTCTGATGCCTGTTATCAACCATGTGGACGAGACTCGTCGAGGTTCAGGGTCTTCCCTCTAGGTCTACCACGGGAGCGGGTAATGAGCAGGAAATCGTCAGTGGAAGCGATAGGCAGCTACGACCGCAAGGTTAGAGGACCCAAAGAAATATAGGTAAGATAGTAGTGGGAAGGATAGGAAACCAAAGGAAAAAAAACTCCATGGATAGCTGTGTGGCCATATCAAGGGACATGGCCCCATGGAAATTATATAGTATGACGATGTAGACTACTAACTGCAGCTACATGCAAACCCTTGGATGGGAGAAGATGTCCCACGTAGTTGGGAGGACCAGAGGACCCAAAAAAAAAGTCTCTTGGTTGGAGGCCCGACGAGTGTTGAATCCATCGGGATTTCTTTGTATTGTCTCAGGACACTCAACTTCCTCTCATTATGACTGGAAACGAAAACTTCAAATGGACGCCAAGTGGACGGCTACATTTCGGAGCTCAACAAATAGAAGCGGGCAGGGCAAAATCCGCGCTACACGTGCAAAGTCTGATTTGCTGTCACACGAAGACCCCTCTTGGACATCCTCGATCTCGCAGGAACGATGCAGCGTTGGCAGTGGTGAGCAGCTGCAGGAAGTGAGACATTCGCCATGATTATCGATCCTCGTACCTCTTTTTTTGGCATCGTTCACTGGCGCTAGTCCGCTTCCAGGCACACCCTTCCTAATTGATTAGTCAATACGGAATATAGATTATCCGTTATACTTCGTCGAAGGCACTGCTGACAGGGAGATCGTATACAAGTTTTTCGGAAAGTAGTCGATGGCCAGATGCCCATTCATTCGCGCTGGGAGTTCATTCAAAAGCTCTTTTACAGGCTGTCATGTCAAACATGCTATTAGCAGCGTTTGTGTATTGTTTCTTGCATTGTAAGTAATGTAATTTCAGTATATATATCTTTATTTTGTGGTGTATTATGCGTAAGTTACATTATTTACCAAACTCATACTCTCCTATCCACCTTGTGACTGCACCACACTGCGCAAAGCTTGGAGCTCCAAAAATTTCCCCTCCACGCCATCCACCTCCTCCTTCAGCCCCCTCCTTATTCACCGTTGCTTTTACCTCCAGTCTTACTGTCCACTGCCCACAAAAGCTTATACAGAGGGAATATTTTCCTTAGTATAAAATTTGTTCCCTGTCCTCTTGTCCCTAGATCGAAACGCTCTAAAACGCGGTCTGTGACCGTTCAATCGTTGGGTTAACCATCAGTAGAACTACTTCCCTCTTCAATATAATTGGCGAAAAGCCAGGAGCTTCTCGCCAGTGTATCTGGTCGCGGAACATCTCAGCTCTCCATTTTCACTATCCTTACCGACCGTCGCAATGGCCGAGGAGAACAAGCCCGTCGAAGTCAGCAACGGCGCAAACAAGAACGAAGCTGCGGAGAAAGATGTCCAGAACGTGCTAGCCGAGTTGAAGGCTGAAGAGGCTGGAAAAAAGACTGAGGGAGCTGCAGCTCCTGTCGCCACGGAGGCGAAGGAAGACGCAGAGGCCAATGGTGACAAGACATCCTCTGAGAAGAAAGCCGAGGAAGCCGATGATGAAGCCAAGGAAGAAGCAAGAATCATTGCTGCTGCTGCGAAACTGAGCGAGGAGGCCGTGAACAAGGAAGTATCCCGGGATCAGAAGCAAGGTAGTCATGGCGGTCGAGGCGGGAAGCGGGTGAACTACAGTGAAAATGTCAAAACGGACTTTTCTTCCCTGCCAGTGACCGACGATCCGGTTGAGATCCGCAAACAGGTGCGTTTATGCTGTTCCTCCTCCCTCCCTCCTCCCCAACAAAATGATACTCAAAGCAATTTTTTATTTTTTTTTTCTAATCATCCTCCAGGTTGAATTCTACTTCTCCGACTCCAATCTCCCCGTTGACAAGTTCCTGCTTAGCAAGGTCGGTGGCAGCGAGAACCGCCCTGTTCCGCTTACACTTATCCACTCCTTCAAGCGCATGCGCCGTTTCCAGCCTTTAAGCGCAATTGTCGCAGCCCTCAAGGAATCGAAGACACTCGAACTCACCGATAACGATACCTGCGTCCGTCGCAAGGAGCCCCTTTCGAAGGAATTCGATGCAACTTCCGACCCCAATGTGGTCAAGGTATTTGAAGACAAGGCCATGAACCGCAGCATTTACGCCAAGGGTTTTGGAAAGGAAGAACCCAGCACCCAATTCGACATTGAAGCATTCTTCACCCCATACGGGCCCTTGAACGCGGTCCGTCTCAGGCGTACCCCGGAAAAGATCTTCAAGGGAAGCGTGTTCGTCGAGTTCGATTCGGAGGAGACGCAGAAGAAATTCCTTGCGCTAGATCCCAAGCCCAAGTGGAAGGGTGAGACGGAGCTGATCATCAAAAGCAAGAAGGAATACTGCGAGGAGAAGGTCAAGGAGATCGAAGCGGGCCGAATTAAGCCAAATTCCACCTTCAGAGGACGCCCTGGACGCAGGGGTCGCGGCCGTGGAGACAGGAAGAACAACGATCGCGATTCGCGAGACCAGAAGAATGGCTTCAATCGTAACGGTCGCTCTGGAGATAAGGAAACCGCCAAGGAAATCGAGAAGGATGCTCGGTATGTCGCCTCAATTTTTTTTCTTGCCTCTCGATCAACATTTTTTCAACTCCTGACTCAAGGACTAAACTGATTTCAAATAGTGGTGTCCCCGTCATCCAAGTTCCCAAGTCTAACTCCAAGTCCGAAGAGCCCGCCGCTCAAGCCGGCCAGAAGCGCACGCGAGAAGACGATGCCCCTGCTGCTGACAAGGATGCCACTGAAACAGAAAGACCTGCGAAGAAAGTAGATGTGAAAGAGGGTTGATCAACTTTTCCGATCAGCCCATACTTGATGGAAGCGACAAAAGTTGCCAAAAAAAGTTACAATCAGTCAGTATATTACACCATCTACTGTAAGGCATTGACCTGAGGGTTCAGTTTTCCTCCTGTTCAATACACCGTTACGATCATCATTTTCATGGCGTTCGTGATTTGGTACTGGGCAGCCGTGTATTTCTCTATTTCTAGGGCTTGTCTTTTTCTTCTCTTATTTTCTTTTCATTCCATGTTTCGTTCTTTTTTCCTCTTCTTGGGGTTGAGTACTTTCTTAATTTCCAACGATTTGATCGGGGTGTTGGCTGGTGCATTCGATGTCCCCGACTCATTTCTTACTATCTATTTCCTTCAGCAGTATGTACCATGGTGATCTTTGTATTCTTTCAACGAGAAAAAAAAATGCGAGCATTTCATGTTTTGCTGGCCAGTGACTGTCTCCATCTCCTGCCCCTTGATAGCGATGCACTGTTCGCGTCCCGTTGAGACACTTCTGTTCCCGCAAATCTCTCTGTGGCTTGCTGTCAACCCCTGTTCTCAAACAAGCCAAACGAAATCAATAGAGGCTGTTCTTTGTTTACGTTGATCTCAATGCTAAAGCCTTCGTTCATCTGATCTGGAGACAGCCAGACAGACATCTCCATTATCGACGACCTCTACAACCTAGACGTTGGGAATTGAGGCTTCGGTTTCGGATCGCTCAGCTTCCTGTCCATTTTTTTCTGAATTCTTTCCTCGCTTACCAAGTAGGCACGAGGGAACCATGAATGCAGTGTCTGCTCATCGTCACCGAACAAAATGCTAATCAGAGCTTGCGCACACAGGAATGCGAGAACCATTCCTGTTATCACTTGATTAGCAGCCAGTTCTTCAAGTCAATCACCGTTGAAAGGGGGGTGGTTAAGTACGAACCATGGCCCTGGAACGATGCGGAAATGTAAAGCCCCTTCTCTCCCGGCATCTCGCCCACAAGCGGATGCAAATCGGCACTGTACCCCATGATACCAGACCACTCCCTCCGAATCCGTCCGTCTGGATGATCCTGGCCCCAATTCTCCTTGCCAAAGAAGTTCTCTGTGGCGCTGACGAGGTACTTACTGATATCTGGCTCGACAGTGGTGTCATCCGTGTTGCCGTATTGGTACAATCCCTCTTCTGCACCCTTGGTCAAGCCACCGCCAATGACGATGTCTCCCGCCCATTTGGACCCCTGCGGCCGCGGAATCATGTAGTCGAAGCCCTTGCCGTATACGAACGAGTACGTCGTCGTGAGGCCAGACTTGGGCATGTTTGATCCGGGTCGATGTGCCGTTATCTGGCCTCTCAGTGGCACGATCGTGCCTTGCAACTTTGGGTATATGGCTGCCGTGTAGCCGTTCGTTGCCAGCACGACCTTGGGCGCGCGTATGGTGCCTCGAAAAGTGGTTACATCCCACCAGCCACCGTTGGCAGCATCGTCATTATTATCAGCATTCAGTTTGCGGAGCTTTGTCACGGGTGTATGAGTCTGCAAGTTCAACCCATTGTGCAGCGCCAGCTTGAGTATTCCAATGACGAGCTTGTACGCGCTGATACTCCCCGCTTCGTACGAGATTGCGCCTACCGCGCCCTTGCAGAGAAATCGTTCTTCCGCCTCTTTGCTGCTCCAGAGCTTGTAATGGCTTGCAGGATCACCTGGCATGGCCTTCTTCATCATCTCGATGGCCTTGATGCCATCGTCCCATGATTGTTGATCGTATATGATGTCTACCGTGTCACATGGGTTGCTGTCGCAGGGAATGTTGTGCTCCCTGGCAAAGGCGTGAGTTTGTTTGATGTTGTTATATTCCAGTTTTGCAATCTTAACAGCTTCCTCGACGCCAAGTGTTTCAGCATTGTGAGCAAAGTAGACGTATGAAGCGCCTTTCGTGTGGCCACCTGAAAGTAGGAGTTTTGGATGTCAGTGGTTTCCTTTTTTTCTTTTTTCTTTTTTTTTTCCTTCCTTCTTTTTTCGTTCGCAACTATATACCCCCGCATGGCTGGGATCGAAACAGATACTATGAAGGTGAAAGACTGCATTCCACGTACCATTCCTCCCTGTGGCGCCACTGCAAGCCTGCCTGGCCTCTAGCATCACCACTCTTGTCCTGGGAGCTCTGTGCAAGATGTTATAAGCGATGCTTGCCCCAGAGATGCCGGAGCCGATTACCACGACGTCTGCTGTGTCAGGCAGCAAGGCCGTCGAGCGTAGGTCTGCGATTTCATTTGGCGGATCTTGCCAATAAGAGATTGTGGGACTATCTCTCGGGAGTGAAACTGGAATTGACACTCTTCTGTCCATGTCTGCAGTGTCGTAACGTGGATGGTACTACTACTAGGTACTGCTAGTAGTATGATGTGATAGTACTATCATGCGAGTCTCTAATATTACTATCCAACAAGGCACTGAATGTTATCACTATTCTTATGACGGAGAACTCACAGTCAAGGTGGAACTCAAGGTGGAAGAACTGATGTCCCTGCGTAACTCAGCATTCCGTCCCCGCTCAACAAATAATGCGGAGGTGCCGGCGACACGTGTGGGGAAAGTCGACACACGACCCGCCTTCACAGCTTTCCGGGCAATTTTTCTCTTTACAAAAAGAACGGCAGATTCGATGAACCGATACTACCATCTCACGGGAGATTATCACATAGCAACTTGTATGCAGCCAAACTACTACTATCATGACAGGCTAGGAGCTGCGGAGAAGCTTAAGATCATGCTCCATCGTCTTAACTGAAACAAGGAGGTACTCGTGCCCAGCGCACCCACTCCTCAGATACTATGTAGTATTCAGAGGAGCCTGGAAAAGAGGGCGAGAATTGGCGGGCCGATATCAGGGTTCCCCCATCTGGCCGTCCGCGGCAAGGGTGGATCATCCATCTTCCCCTTCCTCCGTCTTCGGCAGCGCCCATCAATCGGGACGCTACATCCACACAGTACTGCAGAAACCTCATAGCCACTCAAGTTCGGCTGGACGGACGAAATAAGTCTGGAGGTCGCGTTGAATGCTCCTCCTTTTGGGGGACAGACAAGGCAGCTTCTCTTTCCGAAAAGAAGCTCCCCTCAGGCAGTTTGGTGTTCTGGGATTATTTCGCCTTCGGTTATCAGGAAGATGACCCATTTTCCGATCGACGGGTCACCTTGGCCTGAGCGCTCCCAACTCCCCCACACGATAGAGGTTGATGCGTTTCAGGTTTGGAACATGCAAGGAAGTCTATCAAGAACTGAAGCGAACCAGACCATCATTGAGAAATAAAGAAAGGTGGGGGGAGGGGGAGGAAGAGCTTGGATTATCATCACGACTCACGAATAACATGGAGACCTAGGCTCTGCTCCGGGTGAAAGGCACAACTCCGGCGAATTGACCCAATCAAATTATCCCTCATCAAGCGGCTTGGGTCGCATGGACATGCCAGACTCAGAATAGTCGTGCTGCAGTGGCGCTCGAACTGTTCTACCTTCTGCTTGTACGCAGGAATGTCGCCAGCTGGTTTGATGTTGACATGGGGTCCGGAGCTCGATGCAGCTGGCGTTGACCTGGGGGCCGATTGCCGGTGGAAAGAAAACACCACTCACTCTCCTCCTCAAGATCATATGTACAAATACACTAGATTGTGTCTCCGCACTTCGATCTACGAGAAGGCGGTTCGGACGGCCACATACTAATTAAATCACCTAATTGATCTCTGGAATTAAACGCCCTTCCCCGCAAACCTCGGATCCAGATGCTCAGATAGACCTTCACAAGGCGAATCTCCGGCAGCAGTCTGTTGCAGGGAGCACACCCTATCTCTCATCGAGATAGGCGTCGAGGATGTGCCCGACTTGTTTAAAGAGGACACACTTCGTCGTTGCAAAACGTCACTTTGAGGAGTCATTCTCAGAAGACACATCGATCTCTCTTGCACTCCTCCACTTACCATCCACCTCACTTGGAGCGTTGGTGAAAGGCGTTGTGACACAGCTCCATGATGGAGTTCCCAACCGTTGAAGGGGTCAAGATGGTCCCCGGCACAATTCACATTGTGGACTGTAAGTTACTTGAGCTTACTATCTTTGACCTTTCAATGCTAGTTTTGGGGCCACTAACGGTTTTTTTTTTTTGGATTGGATTATTAGTGGAGGGGACCATGAACGTGAAGCACCAGGAAGGCGGAAAGAAAGATATCGTCTTGGTACCACAACCCACCAACGATCCCAATGATCCGCTCAATTGGGGCAGATTCCGCAAAGAATATCACTTCTGGCTTCTGTGGATATGGGGCTTCATTGCCGCCGTGTCTGTCAATTGGGTTGGTCCTGTCTGGGTATGTGTCCTGTTTGCCTCATCCGCCCAATCGGTTCAGGTCCAAGCTGACCTGGGGCGAAAAAACATTCTCTAGACACAATTCACGATTGACCTGAAAACGACATACGCCCGATTGAACATCGCCTCAGCCTTGTGCTTCCTCTTCCTTGGTATTGGCTGTGTCTGCCTACAACCCATTGCCATGAAGATCGGTCGGAGACCTGTATACATCATTGGCACAATCCTGAACATTGTTGGTTGCATTATCGGGGCATTCCAGAAGAACGTCGAGATGTTCTTCGCGGTGAACATCCTGACGGGTTTTGGTGCTGCACCAGTTGATTCTCTCGTGCAGATTACAACGACAGATATCTTCTTTGCCCATGAAAAGGGCACAAGATTGAGTCTGTACGTCTTTACCATCTATGCTGGCTCTTACTTGGGCCCGGTTGCTTCCGGGTACATCTCTGAATCGCAGGGATGGAGGTGGTGCTACTGGTGGCTAGTCATCATTTTCGGCGTCTTGCTGGTTTTCCAGGTTTTCACCATGGAGGAGTCCACCTTCCGCAGACATATCGCTTCGCAAGATCAGGCACACAGCTCGGCCATGCTTTTGACTGCTACGGAAGACAAGCTTGACGGCGGGGAGAAAGCTACCGCCTCCGTGACGTCAAACAGTAATGATGACACGCCTCCACCACCCCCCAAAACGTACTGGCAGCGAATGGCACCGTACGATACATCCAACTCTGACCCTCGCCCCTTTTGGATGGTTGCCCTCAGTCCTTTTCTCCTGATGACCTATCCCGCTGTCATGTGGGCTGGCCTCATCTACGGCGTCCAAATCATGTGGCTCTCTCTCATCACCGTCACCCAATCGTCCCTCTTCAGCACACCACCCTACAACTTCAGCATGTCAAATGTTGGCAATCTCAACTTTGCCGCCTTCATTGGGGGAACAATCGGCATGTTTTGGGGCGGCCATGTCTCCGATTGGTGCATTCTGTACCTCGCCCGTCGCAACAAGGGCATCATGGAGCCCGAATTCCGTCTCTGGACGATGATCCTCCCCGCCCTTATAAACACCGGCGGTTTGCTGATGTACGGCCTCGGAGCGAACTATGGCGTGTTATGGATCTTGCCTGGAGGGTTCGGGATGGCGCTTATAGGCTTTGGAATCGGCAGTGGTGCTGCTATTGCCATCACATACGCTGTCGACTGTTATCCCCGCGTTGCCTCCGAGTCGTTGGTCTTGATGCTCTTCCTGCGAAACTTGATTGGTACTGGCTTTACCTTTGCTATTGAGTGAGTCCCCTTTACTACCTTTTGACTCTTTTGTGTTGTCTCACAGCTGACGTCCATACTAGACCCTGGCTCGAACACAATGGCTTGCAGAACACTACTATCATCATGGCAATGCTATGCCTGGCTGTGAATACTTCTTTTTTCCTGATGGTCTGGAAGGGAAAGATGCTCCGTATCTGGACCTTCCGGCGGTATGCTGGTATGATGCACAAAAAGGACAAGTTTGCAATTGCATCCTAAGGGCATATTTTTTTACCGACAGAGGATATTTTTTTCTTTTTGCTCTTTCCTGACTTTCTCTCTATCATAAATTAAATATTCATATAATAAGATACCCTCCGTCGGATATATTCAAACACGCCTCTTGTGTGCCAGGTTCTCAACTTTGGCCCTCGCCTCGTTTTATCTATGTGTATCCTGATTGCTTAGCAGCTCCTTAGAACTCCATATCATAAGCCAATGTATCTTCACACAACGACTCGCGATAGTTATGGACCCTACTCGCTCATAACCCACCCCGTCAGCCTAACCCACGTGTACCTACCACCGCCTACCAACAATGGGACTCGCATGATGGGTGAAACACGAAGCAATTACTCACTCTAAATGCGCCGGATGCTCTGCGTACACCTTCACATCCGCCGGTTTCTCAAGGATCGCCACGATGCCCATATTGAAACCCTTGGCGCGGTGTGCGGTTATGTCGAGCGGTGGGCCGGTTTTCAGTTCAAGGAGTCCTGCAGATTTCCTTCGTAAGTACCCGATGTAGGTATGTACTGCAGACTTCTATGTATTGACGCGACGATGTTGATGAGAATCCTGGGTTTATTCACAGCTCCCGTTGTGGTACATAGTAACTTGGCTAAGTACCACAGCCATGTTCATGGGGCACTTATGTAGTACTACTATGTACTATGTAGATGTAGTATTCAACTCACCTGGAATCTTGCCCACCATGCCCTTTGCCAGCTGCGTGAAGTGATCGACTTGGGCCTGCGTAACGCCCTGCTTGAAGCGGAAAAGAACTACGTGTCTCACACTCAGTTAGAAAACGAGCTGGCTGGTCTGATTGAAGCCAAAATTAAAAAACGCAGTAACGAACCGATGTGGTAAACCGGCATGTTTTTTTGTCTTTTGCTTCAAAAAGAACGGGTGCGGAGTTCTGAGATAAGTCGATTAGCTCTTGCGCCTTGGGGGTATCTCCTTTGCTCAAAATGTTTGGGAGGTCTGGAACACACTTCAACTATCTCAATGAAGCGATAAGAGCATTCATGTCTTCATGATAGACTACAAGCAGATAATCTGGAGTCAGATCGGAGTTGGGGCCGAGAGAGGGGCAAACTCGGCATTCGGGACAGAAAAGACCGTGGAGGGGTTCAGTAGAATGTTTGGTCTTGTCAGAAATCTGGCCAACAGAATGAGACATATCTCTTTCTCCTGAAATGGAACGAAACTGGTATGATGTTGCATTGGAGATACTATGTATTCTTGCGTATGTACGTGACATTTTTTGGGTGTGAATGCTCAGAGGAGAGTTGAACCATGATTTCGTCAGACTACTACCTACAGCTTCTGTTCAAGAGTCGGAGTCAGTCCTCGCTTGTCCAGACATGGGAGTCAGATTCTATCACTTTTTACTAATGTTCATCACAGATTTATTGGTTTTCCCTATACTAATATCTCGAATATTTACTCCTTCAAGTTCACTGGAATATCCTTCGCAGCACCATGACCAACCGCACAGCACGACCCGTCCCCTTGAACTAGCACACTAGCCATGTTCTTCGTCGCAGGAACGTCCAGCGCAGGATTGCGATCAAAGAAATCAGCAGGCCGGAAATGCAGTTCAAGCTTCTCGACCGGCATTACGGGCCAGTCCTCCACACGCGGGTTGTGAGTCAGACCAAAGACAGACCACAGGACCACGTCGGTGTCGACAGTGTCATCGTTTCGAGCCGCGGCCTCCGCAAGGCCGCCCTTTTCAGCCTTTGACATGTGTGTGAAGTTCCCCGCCGCGTACAGCTCTTTGTCACGATAGGCCGTCACCCACACGTGGTGCTGGGCGAATTTAGCGCGTCGGGCCATGATCGAGTTGGGGTCCGCGAGGAGGAGTTGGGTGGCTGGGGGTGTGAATGTGTAGGAGACCGGCCGACCGGAGACGGGGTTGCGTTTGTTCGTGTTGGATATTTTCACGACCAGATGGGTGCTTGGGGACGCGTCGAAGCCGGTAGATTTCTCGACGGGGCTAGAGACCACCTTGTACCCGTTTCCATACGGGTTGGTCTCGGGGTCCATGGGCATGGGCAGGGATTCTTCGCGGAAGATGGTGTTGTTGTACCCGTCGATGGCGGGATCGACGCGAAGACAGAACAGATGCTGATGATTCTGGGCTAGGACACCGGGAGATACCACATTTCCCCATGGTGACGTCTTACCCGGATCAATGTTGACGACTGAAACGACACCAGTAGCGCGAGTCTCGAGGGTGAGTCCTCCTGCTTGGTCGAACTTGTACGCGAAAATATATTCATAATTGGCCAACGTGATTATAGACTGGATAACAAGCTCACGGGCTCGCGTGACTACGGCACGATCCGTGCGGAAATTGGTATGTTTCCAGCCGATGCCATTGTCCTGTTCGTGAATGCAGATCACGTTCTTTGACACTGTCGGCTTCCCATCAATCCCAACATTGATACCATCCAGGTACTTGATAACACCTAGACAATCACACCCCAGGGATAGATTATTGGCGGCACGACCGGCGCCTCCATCACCAAAATCAAAGGCTTGTTTGCGCTGGAAAGGTGGTCGTGGGTCTCCGTAGGGCACAGTCATTTCCGACAAACTGATGCGGTAAAAGACGCTGCGGCCATCGTAGTGGACGTCGTGGAGTGTGACACCTTCGCGAGGGTTGAAGCCGACCCGGAACCTCCATTTCTGCCACTCGACGAGACTCTCGTTGCTGACCTTGAAAGACGGGCCTTCCGGCTGGATGATGTTCAGTGGCTTGATATCCGTACGGTATTTCATTTCCGGCAGAAGCTCTGGTACATATTCTCCAGGTTTGCAGTGGTCGATCACATTTGCCGAATGTGTGTCATATGCTAAGCCGTCTTCTGTTCCACCGGTGGCCAGCTTGTCAATTCTGACAATCTCGCTCTTCTGGACATCCATCACAGGAATGATGGGAAGGGGATATGGATAATGATTGGTATCGGGGTTGTTTTTGCGGGTGTCTTTGGCAAAGCAGAGGCCATGCATATAACGGGGATACGATTCATCGGGCTCTAACCCTCCATAGGGCCAGGGGTCGATTTCAACCTCAAAGCCTTCGGGAAGTTTGAACTTGGATATGGCTTCCTGAAACAACGGAGAAGCCATGCAGATATCGTAGAATGCTTTCATCTCGTCACTTGGAGAAAACGTCAGAAAACTCATGCTAGATCACTGCTTGGTCGTGGATTTATGCCAAACTTAGAGCTCACATTGACAAGGCTGGCTGGCAGGATTTGTCAAAGGTCTCCCGATGTACTTCCTTCTTCAGATTAATATCCACGACGGATTCAGTGTAATCATGTTTCTTGTTGGACTGGACGACGTCGTACTGCACTCTTGCCTGTCTAGGGGGTCGAGGAGTGTCATTGTTCAATGTACCTGAGTGCTCTGCGGCGAGAAACTCGATCAACGATGCCTTGCTTGGTTCTTCCAGATGAATAGAGCGGAATTGGATGACCGCATCCGGGTATTGAACAACAATAGCCTCCCGGGCAATGTCAATTTCAGCTGCGCGCAGCTGATCTAAGGGATGTGGTGCAGCCATAGTGGGGATTTCCTTTCGATCACAAACGGACAATCTCGGAATCAGAAAAAAAGGGAACTCGTTTTCCAGAAAAGAGGGGTGGGGAGAGGACGAGATATATATGTACTGTACTTTTGGATATACATATATTCATTCGGTCCAGGCCTCGACGTCGATGATTCCACATGATCTCAGCGTTATATCCCCCCCAAGCGGGACCCATTCCGCGATCCGGGAGGGGGGTGAGCGAAGCGTAGGTCCAAGGACACTCAATCCCTTCAATCAACCCCACTTCAGGCCACAGCGCAGCAACTGCTTCTTTTCGTCACTTGGCAATGTTTCTATGAGCATCAAGACAGCAAGGCTCAGTGACGGTCATGCCAAGGACTGGCGAAAGACCATGGCTTTCGCAATCGGATTGATACGCACGCATCCAACTATGATCGGGGAGTACGGCGCGCACATCCAGTTCACGAGTCTGAAGCCCGAGAAGGAAGATAGCCGCCATGTTGACCTACCCCTCAGTTTTTGCGCAAACACACACTCTTCAATAAGCGGAGTTACTTCGACTTAAACGAGCGAGCACCGCTAACCCCTGTACTGCATGGCCCTAATGAAGTAAGTACTCCCGATGACCAGGGGGGTAGCTGGAACTAACACCACCTTTAAGTGCACCTACAGATGCGAGATTGGGACGTCTCGCCTCCAATCTTCTGGCGCACCAGACCGCTGATATTCTCCAGAATCACTCACGACTTCGGACCATTTGCACTTTTGAGCTCTTTTTTTTTTTTCGACAGAGTATCAACCTGAATATGATAGTACCCCTCTTCCATAAACAACAGTTCCAAAGGCTCAGATATTCCTTCTCCAAGAGCCGGTCCAGATCTCTGGCTGATAAGCCAATATACGCATCAAGCTGAGCCATTTCAGTGCCAGAACGAGCTGGACACTGTTCGCTCCTGTTCACATGCCTGAAGGTGTTAGTAGTGTCAGATTCCGCCTTACCTAGCAAATGTCATAGCGATCGTCAACCAACACACAGCCATGGCTCTGCCCTGTTAAGTGGCGTTGTAAAGTGAGGTTGCAGTGAAGACAAAAAAGTGCCTCGTCTCTCAGAAAGTGATGATCGGTTGACTAATATAGACTAAACCGAAAGAGGTTAATTACTGTAAACTCCTATGGGTACAAGGACGCGATCTTGACTCGCGACGCGATGAATCGCCAATTGATTGAGTTGAAGCTGCCACTTGAAAAAATGCTTTTCATGGCGAGTAGCTCTCGAACAACTTCTTAGCTACACAGCAAACGAGCTCGGGAGTAAGAATCAACCGGCAGCTAGTACTTTATGTACAATGAACGGCCCAATGACTTGTGGTTCGCGCGCCCGACCGTCCCTATATCGCCTTTTCACACATGGATCTGTTCTCTGTCCTCCCTGACTTCCCCACGGCCCGATATGCCCATGTCATCGCGACTCTCGAGAAGGCAGAGATAACGGTCAAGGAACTTCTTTTCCTGGACGCCCTCGAAATTGCGAAACAAACCCAGGTGCCGGTGACGGACGTTCGAAGACTGGCTAGAGATATCTTGAACTGCTTGCACAAGGATCTGGGAATCCATAGATACCAAGAGAACGAGGATGATGCAGAGCTTCTATTCACAAAGGAGTCGTCAGATGCTGCGGCGAATACGGAATCTGGCCCTCTATCGTCTTTGACGGGCCAGCTTAGTATCAGCACACTGGACCCAATCCTGGACGCTGTGTTGGCTGGTGGGATCCGAACAGGTTATGTGACGGAAATAGCGGGTGAAAGGTAGATATCAAGCTAACTTTGAGATGGAAAAGTACATGCTCTACAAGCACTGTTGCTGACATATTGTGGTCATGCGTCTAGTGGATGCGGAAAGACGCAGCTGTTGCTTCATTTGCTACTGGCTGTGCAGCTCTCACCACCCCGTGGATTGGGTCGAGGGGCTTTGTACATCTCTACAGAAGGGGAGCTGCCAACAACTCGACTTATGCAACTACTAACGTACCATCCACTCCTTTCCTGCCGCCCAGAGGGTTCCAGGCAGCCCTCATTGGAAAACATCCACTCGATTACTACAGTCGATCTGGAGACCCAGGATCATATTCTCAACTTTCAAGTTCCCATCGCGATAGAACGATATAACATCGGCCTCGTGGTAATCGACTCTATTACTGCCAATTACCGTGCCGAGTTGTCCGCAGAAAACCCGGAAGGGCTCATCGTTCGAGCTCGCGAACTCAAATTATTGGGCCATCTCCTGAGAAACTTGGCCGCCAAGCACAACATCGCCGTCGTGGTTGCCAACCAAGTTTCCGATCAATTTGGAACTCTGGACGATCCCTTCTGGACAGAGGCGATCGATGAAGTCCCAGAGGACGGTGATGAAGATCATTTAGTGCAGCGAAATTTACATTCGTCACCGCTTCCTAGCAGCAACGTCGACCACGTCCAGTCCTCGCCAACGCCTGGAGCAGGTGCACCGATGCTTTCGTCGTCACCTCTACCACCTGAAGATGACGACGCGTATGACCATACACTGCCACTTGATCTCCCAGATCTTGACACAATGCTGTCGCTTGATCACCAGAAACCTTTTTTTACAGGATGGGGAGATCCTTACGCGTGGTCTGTTGAGGGTGCGCAAACCGACTTGAAAGCGCCGGCCTTGGGATTGGTTTGGACAAACCAAATAGGCTGCCGCATCGTCTTAAAAGTAAAATATAACTCTCCAACTCTGAGTTTGCCACGCAGTTCTTTGGAACCTCAGACGAGGAAGCCGGAGACCGTCTCCTGCCCTCCCTCATCGATTACAGAACCCCTTGTTCCTGATAGCGAAGAGAGTGATGATGACGTTTTCGACGGAGATTTCGTATCAGCACTCGAGAACGAGCACGGTACCACCAACTCTGTTAATGACACTAGAGGCATTCGTGGGCAATCCCAAACCCCCGTAGGACCTGGCACGACAGAGAGTGCCATATCTGCCTCACATCCAGAGACCACGGACAGGCCACCTTCGTCGAATCAGCGCGTACCACAAGCCGGGGAAGATCCTTTCTCCAGCCTTTCGGTCCTTAGTAGCCGCAGAACGCGCGTAATGGAGGTGGTCTTCTCCCCCTGGACTTCAGGGAGTATCCACGACAACGCTAACTACGGCTCAGATGACCGCGACGCTTGGGAGGACATGGACGACGTTGAAGAAAACTGTGCTGGCGCCGAAGTCGCTGTCGCCAGCAGATTTGAGCCGTCAACGGTCCGGGCTGTCGAGTTTGAGATCTTGCCCACTGGTATACGGGGTATAAGATGACTGAACTATCGGATGATCTGCTGCGACGCTCGTGCTTGCCACATGATACCCCCTGGTGTAACTGCATATTTACCAAGTGTCACACACACAAATGCTCAGTAAAAGTATATACAGACGTCCCGGTCGTCGTTTTATATCCCCCTTGGACAGAGGATATGTGCCAAATTCTGTCAGTGCAGAATCTAGCATCAATAGAGTTCAAAACTCGAATCACTATAGGATAAATAAAATAAATGTATCAACAAAATAACTAAGTAGATAATAAACTCACATTCATGGATTCGTTCAAATTGGTGTCAGGTCTGTGCTAATAATGGAGACTTTGCCACCTATATAAAAGTGGTGAAGCGGTGCAATTTTTTGCTTGGAGTGCTCTGCCCTCTCGTTTGACTGAGGATTTCTTTTCGCATGCTTGAGAGCAGAACAACTGCACAATGCAGTACCCATCTCTACATTGTAGTATCTGTCTAACTTCTTTAGATATCTATCTATCTAAAGAGCTTGAAAGGCTGTGAGAGTGTGCGTCTCCCGTGTACGTGCGGAGGGCGCAGTCGGGTGTTGAAGGGCATACTGGGAGTTCTATGTTAGTTCATCATGCCAAGGAACAACAGCCTCGTGCAGACAAGACCTTCACAAAGGGAAAACAATGAGGGGAAAGAGCTGTGGGAACCACCAAAACCTCTCCTGTCGTTCCAACTTCGCAAGCTGGTCGAGTAGTTTTAATGAAAGAGCACTAGCCACATTAAACTGTGGTTGAATGGCAGCAGCAGCAGCAGCAGCAGCAGTTGCGCAACGAATCTTAGTACAGTGTCCCCCTGACTGATAAATTAATTATGACATGAAAAGAAAATGCTCGAGTGACGAGGTGTGAGACAATAGACAAGTCTATTTTGTTCCCTTGGTAGGTACGCCTGCTCTATTTCATCTATTCTAATTTTCAAAGACACACACTGGAAAAAAGGAAAATAGATGATCAAAAGGAACAACAAAACCACTCACGGCTGACCGCTGACAGATTGGACTTTTGTCTCTTTTCTCGCGATCGGCGGCGTCGTCGTCGGCGGAACAAACACACATAACATCACTTAGAATGTACCCATATATAGGAATGCGTTGCAAAGGAGAGATGCCATCCACCTGTTTTATATCCGAAGAAAATCGCGTGAGTTATGTCTCCGGAGATCTGATGAATATGAACGCTGATGCAGGAGTATAGATATGTAGATAGATGCTCAAGTTCCAGGCGACCGACGGACTCACGCTGAACATAGGCAGGTATGTATGTAGCTTGTTCGTTGCTTTCTGGAAGAGAGAACAGACATCATGATTAAACAGACAGCGTAGTCGTACGAAGTGAGGAAAAAAAAACCGACTAGACCAAGCCTCGATGCTTGACGAAGAAAGACATAAGCGGAGAAAGAGCCCATCGCATCAACAACAGAAAGTAAAACGCCTGACACCTGACCAAGATGAGGATAAGGCCGGAGAGGTTGATCTTCGGTGGCCCAAGCATCGGAAGATCCCAGATTGGTGGAACGGATAGGATGGTCTTCTGCTTGTTCTCTCTTCCAGCAAGATCTAACATGCTTCCGACGTGCTCATCGTTTGCCCTTCAAGATCGCAGAGGAGAGAGAAATCCCAAGATGGCCCCAAGGAATAACCGTGTTCAATCTCTTTTGAAGGAAAATCATCCATATAAAAAAAAAAGAAAAATAAAAAACGGATAAGAAGCAAAGGTTAACAAAAACTCTTATCACTCTATGATTGCATGACCTGAGGCTTGACACCCAGACCATTGCGGTTTCGGAAGAAGAGAACCTTTGCGGCCTCGCCGGTAGCACCCTCGGTCGGCTCGACCCAGTTACACCATCTATAGCTCTTCCACAGAGCCTTGAGGAATCCGATGGGACCGTCCTTGGTGTCCGAGCGATAGTGCTCACCCATGACTTTCTTGATCGCCTCAGAGGCTTCATCGGCGTGGTAGAACGGAATGGTGCTCACGTAGTGGTGGAGAACATGGGTTTCGATGATGCCGTGGAAAAGGTGACGGCCGATGAAACCGAATTCACGGTCGATGGTGGCAGCGGCACCGCGGGTAAATGTCCAGGCTTCGGGGAGGTAGTGAGGGAGGGAAGGATCGGTGTGCTGGAGGTACGTGATGGCAACTGGAACGAGTCAGCAAAGTGCTCACTTACCCAAGGAGGAAACGCGGGTACAAGACATACCCAACCAGTGATTGACCCAGAGGTACGGGATAAAGTACCAGACGAGCAGGTTGGACCAGCCGTAAGTGCTACCCAGATAGTACAGAATCGAGCCCATGGCGAGGAGACCCAGGTCGCTGAAGAGGATGAGCTTCGCGTCCTTGGCCTCGTACAGGGGGCTGTTGGGGTTGAAGTGGTTGACACCGCCGAACCAGCCGTTGGACTTGCCCTTGCCGCGGCCCTCGCGCTGATCCTCATGGTTGTTGTGGCCGGTGACATTGGTGAGGAGGTACATGGGCCATCCAAAGAGCTGCTGGAGAAGGAGGTTCGTGGCAGTCAAGATGGGGGTCTCCTCCATGAGGTGGCTCAGCTCGTGGGCCAGAACGCCGAGTCTCGATGCATAGACCTCGCGGGTCTTTGGCACAAACACCATGTCACGGGCCATGTTGCCGGTGGCCTTGTGGTGCTTGCCATGGGAGATCTTCCAGGAGAAGTAAGGGACCAGCAGGGAGGAATGCAGGATGAGGCCAACGGTGTCGTTGAGGACCTTGGAGGGTGAAAACGCCTGGTGACCGCATTCGTGGGCCAAAACCCAGATACCCGTTCCGAAGAGTCCCTGGAGAACCGTGTACAGGGACCAGAGCGCCGTGCGGAGAGGAAGAGAAGGTATATACTCTGGAGTCACATAGTTGTGGAAGACATAGAAGGTGACGCCGATATATAGCAGGTCGCGAGCAACGTATGCCAAACTGCGGACAGCAGATCTCTCGAAGCAGTGCTTGGGGATGGCGTCACGGATGTCCTTGATGGTAAAATCTGGGATCTTGAACTCGTTGCCGTAGGTGTCAATCAGTTTGTAGGGCTGCTGTGCGGGTTCAGAGGCCATGGATGAGAGGGAGGTCGAGGACGGGGAATGACGAGGGCTGTCAATCGGGGAGGTGATGGCTGAGCTCGTCACAGAAGAGCTTTCTGTGGCCTGGCGATGGAGCGCCACAGGCTTGGGGAGAGCTGTGGACGACATTGCTGCACCGTTCTATTCCCAGAGAGGACCGGACGTGTGCAAGGAAAAGGAGTGTCAGAACCTGCGCCTGGCCTGTCAGACTGCTGTTCTCTCTCAATGAATGTGAGGGGAGTTCAGATGGATCCATACCAACGCCGAGTTACAGGACACAAGAAAAGGGTCAGGGAAGGTGACCCTTGGCAGCTCAATTGAGCCGAAGAGGGAAAGAAAAGGGACAAAAAAAAGGTAAGTTGAGCAAGGGAGCTCAACTGTTGTTGCGGGAGAGAGAATCGGGTGGGAGAGGAAGACTGGAGGGAAAAAGGGGAACGAGAGGAATGAGGAAGAAGAAATGAAGAGAGGGAAGATTTCAAGTGGCCGACAGGTGATTTCCACTTCGCCGCTCCCCCCCCTCTCGGGATGAGCTCGTTCCCTCGTTCCTTGTGGTGCTCTCGATGACTTATTACCGCGTTCCAGCAGTAGTCTGATCTTGGCTGGAGGTGCTGATGCCAAGTCGGGTGTACTGAAATGGTAATACTCAATTGTTACATCAGCGCCTCGTGGAGGACAGAGTCGCATCCACACCTCTGTATAATGTACTATGTATTCGTACTCCCCTCTTTCGCCATTCCCATCGTGACGCTATGCTGCTTGCAGCCCGGCATCGCTGGTCAAGGTATCCAAGGGAGTTGCCTGAGAGGATGAGATGCACGGAACAAAACTCGAGTATGCAGTCAGCCTCATGGACTTCCAGTGCTCTCTGGACGTGAAACCTGAGGGCGTGCAACGGTGCCCCAATTCGTGCGCTGCTGGTGGATGTGGCTGCCCGTCAGAGAATAAGTTCGCAGCGGTCTCGGGATACACAAATGTCTGAACTGTCCTGCTGACGAAAAAAAAAAAAAACCGAGTCATGGGGTGTCCGTCAAGTGCTTCGGGAAAGATCAATTCCAATATCGGGGAATGAAGGCAGCCCAATGTCAAGGAGAAAAATTCAACAAGCGACGTCGGCCATCTTACTGTACGAGATGAACTTGATTTTCAGGCTTTCCAACCCAACTGGCCTCTTCGCGTATCAGATCGCAGAACCGCTGCATCCTGCCCATTCACACTTGAACTCGACGACTCTGAACAAAGTACAATCGCAGGTGTCGTCGATCACGTATGGAAAGACGATTACAGCCACTGTTACATACGACACACGTACGTAGGGGGGCAAGCCACAACAGAGTTTGTCCCTGAGCTCGAGGTTTTTTTTTTTTTCTGCCAGACCCAGAGACAAAAAAAAATCTGCTGACCCCGAAACTGTCGCCGCCCAGGGAACACATGATTTTCCCTTCCGCTCTTCCCACACAAGTCTCTCCACTATCCGCAGGGTTCGAAAATTTGTAGTGTAATAATAATCGAAAAGACGCGCAATGGTCCTTGAGCAGAGTGGGGTGACCTTTGGTTGTTCTGGAGCAAACACGGAGAAGTTTACTAGTATACGATCCGTCTTGACTCTTCGGAGACGAAGCGACGTCCTTCAGAGGGGTATGATTTGAGCAGTTAAATTTTTTTTCCTTTTGGAAGGACCCTTTACCATGCAGTGATACTGTGGATTGATTCCTCAGAATGAACGAAACTATCACCGGACAACGGCACGAACACGTCTTTTTCTCTCCTCGACTCAAAAGAATCTCAACTCCACGACAAATCTGATACTTTTGCCGTTCCCGCGCCAAGACATCAGGAAAGTCACTGGTTCCTGACTAGACCAGCTCACCGCCTTGCACCGGAGCCAATGGGAGAACTCCCACGCTGCGGACGTCAAGTCCCTGCAAGGCTTGCACGTCACCAATCGTCGGCACTTAGGAGCGTCTTGAAATTTTTTTTTCTTTTCTTCTTTCGTCATGAGCAGTGTGATAATGACTTGCAGTTTGTCTACAGACGTCGTTCGAGGCAAGTTACTTGTGAAATGCAACGAAACAAAGCCGGGCTTCACAATTGTGGCACTACAAACTCTGGATGGCTGGAAGACAAAAGAAAACGTCGTCCAACCGCCTCGGTGTCTCGTGAACTCGAGCCCGGCACCTCCACGCGGCGCAGCTCGGTCCTACACGATTTTCTTCAATCTTTATCGTCATCTTCGTCACATGCTTAAGAGAAAGAGAGAGAGAGAGAGATAGAGAGAGAGAGAAGAGAAAAGACGGGAAGGGAAAGAAGGGTAAAACCAAAAATGATCCAATCGACAACGCAGACATGTGAAGAACGGAGGAACAAGCCGAACAAGTAAGACTGTGAATAATTTCGATGATGCAGTCGTTCGACGCTGGCGCACTGTTCAGCAAGTCCCGCGTCTTTCTCTGCTGAGTTTTATTTTTTGACTGTTTGTCAGACCATTAATGATTCTTTGAGAAAAGAGTCCTGTCATGATTGAGGGGCGACTTCGGAGGACGGAAAAACTCCTGACTGTCGTTGAAGCTGGAGCTCCCAACCCGATAACCCGCCCCATGGACAAAGGGGGCCCCGCTTTTTGACGTTTTGTTGGGGATGCCTGTCATTTTGTTGAGGACCGACCCTCTCTTCCATTATTCAAACGACTGAGGCGACGCCGATTCAGGAATGATTACGGAGTATTATCGAGGCGGTCCGCCACAGGAATGGACACAACATTCGCAAACTCAAAGTCGCTTTTCCGCTAAGCCCAATTTGGAAGAAACGTGTTCTCTCGGATCTACGTCGGGCCGAGAGAACCCGCCAAACAGGGATGGACTGATGATCCCCCCCCACTCCCGAAAACAGTTCTGCGAGATGTTGGAGAAGAGAAGTACTGCGTACAAAAGCACACAGTCAGCGTGGTGCTGGAAACAACAGGCAAGCATGGCTTACCTACTGTAGCCACATTATACGCGACTGGCTGCTTTGTCTCTTTTGTCAGATCTGTCTGCCACCCTACTAGCACATTTACGCCGCATCATCCTGGCTTTACCTGTAGGTCATCCACGCTCGCACACCTTTCCTCCTGTACTTACGAAGGAAGTCGAGCTCCATGAAAACCCAAGCGTGGCGATCAGGAGCCTCTCTGACGAGCACCTCCGATCTCATCGCTTCATCCTTCCTCTCCAGCTCCATAACAGGATGTAATGGTACAGATCCAAGGACTGTGAAAGAACTAACTCGCAGCTTCTCAACGCCACGAAGAGATTTAACTGGCACATTCAAGTCTTACACAGTAAACTTCCCCCTCCCCGTCTTATGGAACTTGTAGCTATCAATTCGTTCGTACAGCTGTCATCATCATCATCATCATAATTATCATCTTCCATCATCGTCGTCAGCCCAGCACAGAGCTCCTCCTCTGAGAATCGACTAACCAACCCCCTCCGGCCCCCTGCGTCTCCACTGCTCCAGCAATTCCCAAACTCACCGTCGTCTTGCTCAGATCCGGCGACACGAGCACCGCCTCCCCGTGGTTCCGGTAATCAACCTCACACGGAATCTGCCGTCTCTGCTCCCCTCCTCCATCGCCCCCGCCGGCAGAACCACCACTACCACCACTCGTCGTAAATGTCTTCACATCCACCCCCGGGAGCAGCAGGCTTCCCGGCCGCTGCGGCAGCAACATGATCGGAAATACGCGCCCTTCTCGCCCTTCCTCCTCCGTGGCGTTGAAGTTGCCTCGTCGCCGTCCGCCGATGAGCCAGACGTCCGGGTGCGCCAGGATCTCGTACGAGAACGTGAGGTTGGCTTGGGCTTCGCGCCGCGAGGGGTGGCACCACCGCCGCGTGTGGCGCAGGTGGAGTTCCGCCGGGATCACAGACCCGACGGGCCAGTAGCCGGGAGAAGTCGTCGTCCGTTGGCTACTACTGGCCGTGACCTTGTCGATGCCGGCTGGTGGTTTAAGAACAAGTTCTGCTGTATGGACGATCTGGACTTCGGGGATATCGACGGGAATGACGATCTTGCGATGGACCCGGTTGGGCGTTTTGGCTGGGAGCGGAATCGTTTGGTTGGCCTGCTCGAACATGAAGAAAAATTTAGCCGTCAGTATCGATCTTCTTCCTCCTCTAAGCTATCCAGAGGGACGGAGAAGAAGCGGTGAGAACCGCCGCCAATGCGAACGTACCTTGTGCCATGCAACCAACCACTGCGTGACTTCTTTCTCCAATTCACCCCCAATAGCCCCCATTACAGCGCCCCATCTGAACCGCTCGAAAGGGAAAATCTCAATTTCCCGCGTCAAGCCAATGGTCTCTAGGTCCCTGGCCGTCCACTGGGTGCTGAGCGTGGTCAGCAGATGCGGAAGCAAAAGACGCGTAAGTCCGCGGAACGAGGTGGTGGCCAGGTCCGCCGTGAGCCGGTCTTCCAGCGCCATCAGACACTCTTCGTTCACACAGGTGAACTCAATCGTAAGTCGGAGAGACCGCGGTGACGACTCCGACGTCATCGAGGCCTCATCCTCCCGTTGTCTGATCCTATACACCAAGGAGGCGGGCTGCTTGGGGAACACGTCGAAGATCTCCCCGTCCTGCATACCGGACTGCACTTCAAACGCAGGCGGGCTTTCTATCTGGCAGCCCACCACCCGGATGGGGATCATCATCGCGGGGCTCACCATGAATTTTGAGAAGAGCACGTCGTCTTTGAATATATCCTGCACATTGACGCTCACGGGTAGCGTAGACATCACCCATGAAGTCGTAGAATAAGTGAAATACCCATGGGCAGTCTCATATGACACATCAAGGCGTATGAACAAGGTATTATGGCTTCCCTCAACTGTGTATGGAACCCGAAGTGTAGCATGCGAATGGGGAGGGAACTTCTCAAACTCGATCTGGCCCGTAGTGGTTCCATCCTTGCGAAGATTCATTGAACCACTGACAACGCACGCATCGGCAATGAGAAGCCTCAGGCCTGCGGTGGCCGGCTTTAATTTGATAGCCCCCCTGGAAATATCATTCCATCCACTCTTGAGCTCAACCTCGACGGTCCTGTGCTCGCCGAGATCGATCAAGCTAGATGGAGAGATTTTTGCCTCAAATGCGTCAGCCGGTGGATAGCATATGACCGACGGCGGCGGCCTGTCTGCAGCGGCATCGTCGATGATTCCCTGCAAGCTGGCGAGTTCAGCATTTTCGAACCTATACCTTCGAATGAAGACGATGTTGCCCATGTCCATCTCGATGTGGTCCACAAGATACTTGCCCTGAACCGAAGCCTAGACTCAAAAAAATAAGCATACCCTGTTTACAGCACCACATGTTTGGCCTGAAACGTACAGATGAATCCAGTAGAACTCTTGTTGGAGATGACTTAATTGTCACCTCTTCATCCTCATTCTCAAGCCACAACTCTCCATGCTGCGTGTCAGTCGCATTGACAAGCCGCATCCTCACACTGTCAACCGTGATGCTATCCCCAAGCACGAATCGCAGCGAGAGCTGGACTTGGAAGCCGTCTTTATCCCTGAAATGCAGAATCTGGGGGTCGACCGTGACGCTGCCGAAGAAGTCGGCGAGTTGAACAGTCACTTTTTTTGCCAGATTCCGCGACGAGTTATACAGCTCGCGGACATAGTTTGAGATCCTGTCGCGTGTTACTGTCGAGAAGGACGACGGCACCAGTGAACTGACCCGTTTGTTAGGCTGAGGCGCCTGCTTAGACTTTGCGCGTGCGGTCCTGGCGTACAAGCCCAAGAGTTTTAATAGCGCATGCACGTAATCTTCGGTTCGATTGAGATGCTTGAGACATCGGCCGTAAAGTTCTAATGTCGCTCCCTCCAACATCTCCCATTTGCTTTCGCCATAAAAATTGGTGAGTTGATGGAAGTATGAAGCCGCAGTGCTATAATCTCCCATTCGGTACTTCAGAAGCGCCATATCTGCTAGCGCTAGTTCGGCTGATCTTGTCCTGTTCGCAACAACGTAATGGCAGAAAATTTGATCAGTTAACTTTTCGAAGAATGCGTCAAAATATTTTAACGACTTTGTTGCCGTGACCATGGCGGGTGCATCGATCCCATCGGGTAACACTTTTGGTGTTTTTCCGGTAATCGCGGCCTGAGATTTTTCACCAGCTTCATCTTCGTCAAGAGATATCTCTGTAAACTTAGAGGCATCCGTATCGTCCTCATCCTCAAAGTAAAGGAGTCCCAAGCCATGCCACCCTTGGCCCCATTTTCGCTTCCGCCCAAGGTTGTCCATCGCGCTTCTAGCTAGAGAATATAGATCACCCCTAAAGGACGCCAATGCGACGGCGCCAGTCTTCTCCTGGACCGACCCGTCCTCCTTTAACGATAATAGGGAAGGACGAGCATATGGTCGGCTCCCAGAAGCTACTTCCTGTCCCGCAGGCCTACCAGGTATTCCAGAAAGTAGTGAGCTTGACCTTCTCGGGACTCCAGGGCGGGACTCTGTAAATGGAGAGACAATCGATGCTTTCACAAGATCACTAGTCGTTTGAAGCGATATCTTAGGCAGCTCGAGTGCTGGAGTCGAGGTCTGAATCAAAATCTGAGATACTGCGGAGTAGATCCACGAGCATACGAAATTGTCCATCACCTCTTCCTTGAGAGCGTCATCAAATTTGTGCTCCGACTGACCCAGACCAGTCAATAAATCATGGCGCAGGATGCGTGCGCCCAATGAAATGAATTCGCCTGCACGTTGACATATTTCAGAGAGGAGAGTCAAGTCTTCGACATCCTCTACCTGCCTTTGTGAAGACAGGCCCATAGATGATGGCTCCTTGCGAATGGAGTTTGCCTTTGCGGCTTTCAAGAGCAAAGCCACTTGTCGGGAGAAAATATATGCACGGAAGTCGAAAACCGAGATATCATTCGCCAGAATCATTTCACGATACGGTCTCTTGTTTGGGTCCAAAGGGTAGAGAGCCGGATCCAGTGCTACAGGGTCCCCATCCAAGACTGGCGAACTCCCGTCATCTTCCGCTTCGTCATCTGAGTCGCTGTCCTCTTCCGCCTCCTTCTTGTCGCCAGTAATGGCTTTGAGGATGCTTTCGACCTTAGCTTTGAGATCCCTACTATAGGGAAGGAATGTGCCTCCATGCTGATTTTCCACACCTCGAAGCTGATCACGGAGAACTGTATCAAGTCCAACTGATAGTTCGTCATACCCAACCAAAGCATCCTCATACAGTCCGACATTCTCGAATCCTAACGATAGGCCCTCTTTGAGTATAAAAAATGTACAAAAATTCCAGCCCGGGAGGCTCCTCTGGGAATCCTTCTCCTTGATATCCTCCTCGTACTGACTAACTCGAAGATCGAAGGAGGTGAGTATAGATGATTTCAACTTGGCGACCAGGTCCTCCAACTGGGAAACCAATTCGGGGGATTTCCAATCAGCGCCAGGTCTGGGGAGTCTCAACTGCGCCACACGATCCACGGCCGACTTTGATGATCCGTTGAAGTCGGCCTTGACCTTCTCTAACACGGATGTGGTCCTGCCAGGCCATTTAGACGTTGACGTCTTTTCTGGCAAGTCCGCGTCCGCAGACACGACGTGCAGAATCAGCCATTCGAAGGCGTCATGGTTATCCTGGTTCGTCGTGGAGCTGCTGCCGCTGCTGCTCTGTGGCGGTGAAGCATTGGTCTTGATCCATTCGCGCAGCAACTTCCTGGACGTGGACTTGTACGTCTCGTTATCGTCGCACCGTAGTAGGTAAATCTTCAGATACGGAGTCTGTCTGAGACCAGGTATCTGGTGCCTCCTTCTCTGGGAGCCATCGTTCAGACGTATCTGTTCTTCAGAAGCACTCTGCGTCGGGACAAAGTCGATGTGGAGCGAGTCGATGGATCGGAGAGGCCGAGTTTGTGACTTCCAGTGCAGATTTCGAAGAGGGAGGATCTCGGATAGAAGAGGTTTTACCAAATTGAATAGTCCAGAGGGGTCGTGGTATTCAACTAGAGTCGAGTCAGGTCAGCTCCAATGAACGCGACACGGCAATGCACTCGGGACAATCACACCAGTCACGTTTCTGCTTGAACGAGGGCCGGTGTCCATGACGAGCTAGATCTGCAGGGGCAGAAGGAGAATCATAGTCCAGTTCTTAGCCACTGCGCTGCATCCGTGAAAAGTGTGAGCTGGCTCTTGTCTGCCATGTGCAAGCTTTAGCTTCTGGTGTACTGAACTCCATGGCCATAAGTTAACTAAAGTTCTCCGATCATTTCATTACCCTAGCTCCAAGGTCTTGGCATAGCGGCCGGGTCTCCACCAACAAGTCAAAAATATAGTAGTAAATACACACAACTGTAACGAAGCAGATAGATGATTGAATTGCGATAGAATTAATAAACATATTACCCTGTCTTTCTATGGAAGGTTATTTGCATCTCATCCTGATAAAAGAAGGAAAGAAACATCTGCATAACCCGATGAAAACCGTACAGCCACCAGCCATCATCAAATGTACAGCTGTCGCATACCACGAAATTGAGAGGAAAGATATGAATCACCGAAGTCATCGACGAGCATTCAGAAGACAAAAAACTAATGGAACAAAGAAAGCAAGGAAAGAAAAAAGAAAGAGAAAATGAGAAAAGGAGGACAACTAAGCCAGAGTGTTCGTGCCCTCGCCCTGCGTCAGGTAGCGGTCCTTCAGAAACTGATATCCCTGGGAAACGCCATGCCAAACATCCGGAACGAAGTTTCTCAGCATTGCAACTGTGATCAACAGCAAAAGCGGAATCTGTGAAGCAAAGCGTTAGGGATCTGACTCCGGTTTTGGGGAAGACGATCTTGTAACTCACCCAAATAAAGAAGAGATTGTGGTCACTGCGAATTCTCTTCATCTTTCGAGCGTGAGCTTTCCGCAGCTGCTCTTGCTGCTGTCGCGAAATGTTCTTTCGTCCAATTCTCAGATCACCGATTTCGTCCTTGGCGGATTCAGAGCTAGAAGCGGCCGGCTCCGATGACATGGTCTCGAAGTGTTGATCCAAGGCCGCATCAGCTGCTGCTTGAATAATTGATGCCTTCTTAACCTCCTGGTCCTCTTCGGATTCATTTTTGTTTGGATACAGCTCTTCATACGGCGGTGGAGATGAGTTTCCTGTCAAACGGTCCCAGCCATCTTTCATGATACTCGTTGACCAAGCGGTTGTCGGCCGCTGAGGCACCAAAGCCGTGATCCGGCGCATCATAGGATGGGCCTGGTAGTCAGGAAGGGTTGGCATAGGCGGTAAAGCAGGCAGTGCGGGAAGGTTGGGGAATGCACGATTAACACTCTGCTGGAACTGGTTGATTTGAGCTGCCAGCTGGTCGCGCCACGCAAGCAGCGCCGCCGGCGGAGAGAAGCTCCGCTCAACCTCAGTTTCTGGTTGTTCAGTTTCACTTGGTTGGGTTGGGGTTCTCGTGGGGGGTACACTGGCTTCACGAGAGTAGAGAGCAGATTGACCACCTTGGTCAACGCTAGTTCGTCGTGATGGTGCAAGTTGCTCAGTTTCATCATCACCTTCATCCGAGGATGGTGTTGAGTCAAGCACATCCTCCGAAGATGATGACTCCCACGACACATCAAGCGAGGCAGTGCTGGGCCTGCGACGCAAGGACCGTGTCGAATCCACACTACGCGATCGATAATGGTGAGACGGAACAAGCACTGCTTGATGGGCGGGAAGCGTGGTTGCGAGGTCTGCAGGCGTGAATCCACGAACACTCTCGGCTTTGGCGTTAGCTCCAGACAAGCGCAGACGGTGGATAATATGGCTGTGGCCGCTAAGGGCGGCAAGATGCATCGGCGTGTTACCGTTATTATCAGCCACGTTCGGATCGGCGCCTCTCGCGAGCAGACCGGCAACAAACCTCGTCAACCCCAGGGACGCTGCATAATGCAAGAGCGTCTGACCAGATGGCGATCGCAAGCTGAACCTTGGAGACCTTGGACTGTCATCTAGATCCATGAACTCTAGATAAATTAACATCTTCGCGTCCAAGTCATTGATGTTATTATTCTGGTAATTTCCATTTCCATTACCATGTTGATTCTGCCCACTTCCACTATTCTGGAAATTGCTGAAGTTCCACAGCGTGTTTGGATCACTGCCCATGATCTGTTGCGCTGTCTGGAAGGCGTCTGCAGGGTTCCTCAGTTTCTGGCCCAGAATCGACAGGGCCACCCTATACATCTGAAGTTCCCGGTCGTCAACATAGCGGTATAATACTTGTTGTTTTGGGACAATCGGAGGTGCTTGGGGTTGTCCAAAACGGGGGTGCTCATGCTTGAAGACGACAGGAACAGTTCCAGGCTGTAGCGCTGGTGGTGTGAGGCAATTCAGGCATTTATCACCCCAGAAAGTTGTAGTGGTGGCAAGAGTATCGCCAAATACTACTTCCATGCCCGGAACAAATCCGCTTCCCAGTATTGTCACCTCATTTCCTCCGGTTGTCGAACCTTCGGATGGTACCAACTTGTGAATCATCGTTGGTAACCGGGGCATAGCTGGAGGAATGCTCCACGCCTGGCTTGCTACCGTTGTCGCCGTTGAGGTTGCGACATTCTGCTCCTGGAACGAGCTTCGCGTACCACCGGGCGTGCCGGGACGGCTGGGTTGTGCAGAGTTTGGGGCAGACATCAGTCCTGATTGGGATGGATTCTCTGACATAGATGGTCGATCCAACCCACCAAAAAAGACCATGTCGTTGTTTCCAGGCGTTGGAGGACCATTGACAAAAGTGGTTGATATTGAAGAAGGCATCACGAATGGCAAATCGGGTTGTTGAACATTCGATGAACGACCATTTACAGTCAACGGAGAGTTAAAAACCGACGATGAATTAGTCGAACTAGGTGACGGTCGAGAACTATCCATCTTCGTCATGGATAGATTGGCTGGAACTTTGCCTGTCCCGCTCTGCTTACGACGTTTCGCAGACGGGGCCGGGATATCATTTGGTGAGGCCTGCCTCGACAAGCTTCGAGGCGCTGAACTTACGGTCGCTGTCGGGGCACCGTTCCGCCCAGAAACAAGTGAGTTGGGGCTCATGGGGTATTGATTACGAAGAGCCTGCAAGTCGGTAGCTGAATGAGACAGCTTAAAAGGCGGCTGATTCACATACGCGTCGGCTTTCGAACTTGCAGACGCTCCACTAGGGTGTTTGTTCTCAGTTGTTCCCGAGTTTGCAGCAGCAGCTGCGACATTCGCGGATGAATGAGTCTTGTGATCATCAGTTATCATGATGGAATTGGTGATCGCTTGGGCAAGAACATCACCCAAGTAATTCTTGACCGTAAATATAACTCTGCGCAAGTCAAAGTTAGTGCAGAACATAAGACTAAGAGAGTGGTGAAGGCACATACTGAAATCCTTGTTTCTCGTTTTGATGACGACAGTAGCAAGCAATTCTCATAGGCAACTCAACCTGCATGGCACCAACAGGAAGAGGAGGGGTTCCAGGTTCAGGGTTTGCAGACTTGGGGGCTTCGACCCAATCTTTGATCTGCGTTGTATTGAAGACTACGATCCTCTTATCCTCGTCCCTCTGGAAGAGTTCATCCTCTTCTGGCTTTCTCTGCTTTTTTCGAGAAGCCCTTTTCCTCTCCCGTTGAATGCAGCCTGAGCAGATTTTCACCTCTGCACCTTCCAACGGAGTCTCCGGTTCCTTTTGAAGACCATCTGATCCTTCACCGTTCGTACGCTCACCGCGAGCTCTTCTCAGGGCCCTTTCCAGTTTTACTTTATCCTGCATCGCACTCGTGCAGACGACACTCGCACAAAGTTCAAGGATTTCGGGAGATCTCTCGACTTCAGGTTTCGCGAGGAACTTTGGCTTTGAGATTGTATGGCTTGGTAGCCGAAGTTTCTTCACGCCATACGGCAACGGATAAAGCGTCAGTTTAATCGGAATCTGTGTTTCCACGCGAGACTTGAGCGACGTTGGGTGGACAACCAGGATAGGTCGTGGGCGGCTGACAAACGTCCTGGCTGGGTGCAGCATTGGAGCGATATGACCACCCATGGTAAACTGAGCACCAGCAAAGTGCATGTGGTCAAAAGCCTGAGCTTGCAGTCCGAGATCTAGGGAGGGCGACAACGTAGTATGTAGAGGAGATTGTGAATCAACGGTAGTGACAGCTGCAGATCTCTCCTGTTGCTCCACAGATGGTGGAGAGAACGCATGCCAATATCCCGAGTGAGACTGTCCCTGGGTTGTAGAGTACGAAGAGGAAGGCATGTGCGAGCCTTGAAAGACGAAGGGAGAGGGAGTATGGTTGTTAAGGGGCTGGTTCAAGGGTTAGTATAAACAGAATAAATTATAAGAGAGAGGTGGTGGCTTCACCTGACGACGGTTTGTTTTTTCCTGCGCCTCTGTGACATTCGAAGGCTTTGGTGTAGGGGGTTTGCCTTGGGATTCCGGTTTAGATTCGATTTTCGACGGGCTGGGGCTGCTAGCAGCGCTGTCGAAGTCAAAGGCCGAGTCCATTGCCTTGTTGCTCATTTCAAGATCTCCGTCCACTGTAAAATCGTCCTTCAGGAACGTCGACTCATTGTCCTGACCAAAGAAAGTATCTTGCGTGGCAGAAAAATCCGCGGTATGCGACCAACCACTGGGCAGGAAACGTTCTTTACCCACACTGCCGGGACTAAATGCTTCAGAGCGGCTGGAGTGTATCGATGGATTCCTTATGTGGCCCACGGGAGAATCAGCCGAGGATGCATGGCTCGAATCTGCCGGGGAATCCGTCTGCGTATCGGACGGGTAGGAAGGAGGTTCAGCAACGCTAGTTGAGTCCCTTGACGTCCCGTTCAGGGTCAACTTAGCGGGAGACAGGCAAGATGTGGATTCCGACGCTTGAGTAGCACTCCTGGGGCTCAGAAACAAGTCTTCGAGTTGACTGCTAGCATCTGGTGTGGAGGAATCCAGTACTGCGGGGTCTAGGCAGCCAAAGTGATCTCTCTCGAACGCGTTTTCCATATCACTATCGAATATCGTAGGCTCAAGTATTTGAAACCTGGGAGAAGACGGTTGGCTGAGAGGTCGCATAGTCTGGCAATTGAGATATGAGACGGTGTCACGACAACCGAGTAAAGGGGAAGGCCTGAGGCGTGAACGTCGGGTGACAAGAGGCGGTTATGCACACCACGCGGGTGGTGAATCAAGCCCACAGCTTCGCCAACAAGGCCAAATACTGCAACTGGGATGCGCCGGCGAACTACGATGGATAAAGGTGACAGTAAGCTCGATGGGTCGATGATTATCACCAGATTGCTCGGTGGATAACGCTGCGGCCGCGGAGCCGCAACGGGAGAGGTGGGCGCTATCCAAACAAGGTCAGAAGAAAAACCCACACTCTGTTAATTGTGTTCAAGTCATGAGAATGCCATGAATAGATGAAGTCGTGGGCGAAGCGAGGGCGGTCAGATTGTTGTTGAGAACGGTGAGCAGTCCGCCATCTCAGCGGAGTCGACCTGCAAGCTGGCTCTGAGTGGACGAGTTGGTGTTAGTGGCGCTAATCCTGGTATGGAAAGACCCAGCGAAATCGATTCCCACACACAATTGATGCCAAGCCTCTATTTCAATTTCATCAACGGCGATGAAGATACCCGTTCATATCATTCAAATCTGACGGTTGTTTCATGAAGATACTACTACTTCAACTACCAATATCTTTGAATTATTAAAAAGCTATTATGCCGTATAAAATATGGACGTGCAACCTTGGAGTCTGTGCATTACGAGTTTATCTGATAAGCCTTGTTGGTATGACTGATGATTTTTTGATTGGTTAGCAGCACAGAGTGCTACCTACACAGTAGGACCACTATTATCTGCTCCCAGCTTATCGTTTGTCTGAAAGATATTTTTGATTATGAAGGGCAGGCAATCTGAAACATCTCAATTACACGGAGGACTGCTTACCTCCTTCCCGTTGTGTTTCCCGCTTACCAAACCCAACTGAGCCAGATGTTCGATACCAAAACTTTTATTTTTCTTTATTTTTTTTTTTTTTTGATAAAAGCGGTATATTTCTCAGGTTAAACAAAAAGGGTACATTTCCGTCGTCTCAAGGGGGCTCTTTTTCAGACGTTACTCGAGTCCCCAGTATGCCAATCCATAGCGGACAAGGTGTGTCATGAGTCTTCCGCCAGCGGAGACGTCATGGTACTCCCCGTCGTCCTCTACTCCGAAGCAACCACCGGGTTGTTCGCTGCAGTCTCTCTCTCCTCCGCTGCAGACGCCCACAACGGTTGGCTCTCCATCGACATACTCCCACATCGGACCACCGGACCATCCAGCCGTGGCAAAGATTTTCGATTCCAGCTCAATGCCGAGTTCCCCATGAGGATCAACCTTGTTGACGCGGATGTCACCCAGGAACATGTGTGCTCGGCCATTCATGACGTCGATCGGATATCCAGAAGTCCTCCAGCCGCGATCTAGGTACTGCTTGTCGTCTTTCCACCACTTGGTCTTCATCCATCCCGCTTGGTCGCCAAGAGGTTGGCAAAGTTGACATATGATATAATCAATTCCGGTGACGTTAAAGGTGTTCTTCACACCACGACATCGGGAAACATGCGACCCTCCAAAGGGCTCTACACCGGCGGAGTATCCAGGAATAAATCGCATCCACCTACTAGAGCCATAGCTCCAAGGGAAGCAATGGCTGGCAGTGAGGACAAGATTCCTCCCAACCAAGGTACCAGTGCACCATCCCCCTTTGTCGCCTCTGAATCGCTGGAAATCCAACCGGCCGATTGCACTCCATGGGTACACCGTATTATCTAGGACGTGATCGCGATAATACAGACCTATCCTATCGGGGTAGAGGGTGGAGAGTTTCTCGGCTCCTGGGCCACTCCAGCGCTCAACTTGTGGGAATTGCGTCTCGACAGATGGGTTCGGGTTGTATCCGTACGTCTCATCGGACTCCGTGATATCGTAGGTTCCGGTTTTCCAGAAGAATTCCTCGAAAAGTTTTAGGTTCTCGGGATCGATAGGTTCTGCCTGCAAGGAGCCACATGATCCGCGGAAATGCTCGATCAAGGGAAGAGCGGTAATAAGTAAGATATAGGAATGGATAAAAAGAAGGACAAGAAGCAAATATCCCATTGTTTTGTGGGCAAGTTGCAGACCGGGGGATGACGGTCCCAACTAAGCTCCCGACGTTATTTGCGATGCTCCACGCACGCCGAAACGTTCTGCTTTTGACGCAGTCGAGAGGAGGGAAGAAAACAAAATCAGCCATGTCATGGGTATTATCCAGGAAGCTTCCTCGTTACATGCGCACTTTCCCCTGGATATGCACCATGAGAGCGGTACCTTGGTAAGAATTGGACAGACCATTACATCTATTGCCCCTTCTTAAGCGCTTCAACAACTAGAACAAACAGCAACGTTGAAACTCCCAGGTAGAGCGGTACGTCGATGGGAGACTTTCTTGGGAGAGGCAGCTCATAGAACCGTAAGACCGAGCAAATGTCTACTGCTTGAAAATAGCAGGATTATAACAACTTACTCACGACGTAAAGAAATAAACCTTCCTAGTTGTCTGGATAAAAAACCAGAAAAAGGGGATATTCAGTGCTGGATTTGAGGTTAGGATTTTTGAAAAATCTTGTACATGTATCAAGACGTTCTGTTGATTGAATCTTAAGTAGTGTACAAGTTTGAATTCATTGCTATTTTGGAGAGTTGTCAAAAAAAGAATAAAAAATAAAAAATTAAAAAAAAAATAAAATAAACTAAAATAAAAAATAAATAAAAAATAAATAAAAAAGAACAATGGTGATGCTGCGTTCAGAGGCTGTGCTGCCTGGATTTAGGCTAGTAGGCCTACATCGTGTTTTGAGCTGACACGACACGCTGCCTTTGTACACACTACGAAGCAGAAGCAACAACCTTACCAGCCGCATATTATAGTATTCTCTACATTTAAAGAGACTTATAATAATCTAATCTGCTTCTTTTTTTTCCATATCGAGCGGCGAAGATCAAAGTCGGTGATGTTTAAAAAGAAACCCACTGTGAGCAGCGATCTACCCCGCCCCCTCCTTGACGTTCGACTCTATTACTGATGTCTCCAGATCAAACCGTTGGCTCCTCTACGGTCTTCAGACCGGCGAAAGATTGCAGATCAAATTATTCGTGACTACAACGTCCAAGTTCCTGTATCTGCGACTCCCGAATCGGAGCAACATGAAGACGACGATCACCAAGAGTCCTCCGCGCCCTCACTAGCATCCATTCGCAACTCTCTCCTGCCGGAAAACACACAAGCCGGACGCTTCACGACAACGTCCGGACCTAACCATGAAGCGGTTCACGGGACTATTTACGTCGGGACGCATCCCGGATGTGAGGAGAGAGTTCTATGGTTTAGATTAGAGCAAGGGCCAGACAGCGATGGACGACTGTACCCGACAGTTTACACGCTGTGGCATAATCCGGGTTTAGTCCCATTACTACACACTCCTGAGTTTGTTATGGGGAAGTTATTTGGAGGAGCAGATCTAATGACACCAGGACTCGCGAATGGCCCACCTTTCCCAGAAAAGGCCACAAAGGGATCCGTGGTGGCTGTGGCAAGCTTGGAGAGACCCAGTGTGCCTCTTTTTGTCGGAATCTGCGAAATCGATGTTTCCAGCCTGGAGAAGGTTCAAGGTATGAAGGGTCATGCTGTTCGAGGAGTGCAGTGGGAAGGCGACGAATTGTGGTCGTGGAGTGCCGATGGTCGGCCTGGCGGACAGCCGCCGGAACATCTCGACGGTTGGCTGAAAGAGCCTAAAAATATAGAGCAGGCCGTTGAAGAGTTGGGCCTTGAGGAGAGAGAAAACGTGGCCCATGAACCCGTAGAGGAGCATGAAGGGGGCGTCTCATTGGTAGAGGAGAATGAGCCCGTGCCTGAGATTGAGGAAAAAGAGCCCACTACAAAAGGCGAGTATACAAGGCCGTCCTCAAAACTGTAGATATAAGATGAATAACAAGCTAATATCGTTGCTGCAGAGATTGACGAAGCATTTGAAAAGGCCTTTATCTACGCCCTCTATCAACACAAGCGGGACAATCCTTCGCAGCCCAATCATGGCCTTTCGTTCCCTATCCAACCTTCGTTTGTGGTTTCGAATCTTATAACACCGTATCTGCCTATCCGCACCCCTCAGCAGGCACAGTACTACCAAATTAAAAAGACTTCCTGGAAAAATGTGAAGAAATTCATCAAACATCTCGACAAGTCCAAGTTGGTCAAATCCAAGGATCGAGGCGGAGGTGAGACTATCATACTGGATGTCGACTTTGAGCACTCAAGTGTCGAGAACTTTGTGCCTCACAAGCTGCCACGCAAATCGACGTCGGAAGGTGCAGGGAAGTCGGGCGCTCCAGGAAAAGCACCCGCAGCTGCAGGAAAAGATCCAACAGTTGGACAGGCCATCACCGTGAAAACGCTTTACAAACCAAGCGGGAAGCTTACCCCAGATCTCTTCCCGCCGCTGTCGAACAGCGATCCGAAGAACTATTACAGTTCCGCTGATATACAAAAGCGGCTTACGGACTATCTATCGTCTCAGGACCCTCCCATCATCTCACCTTCGAACCCGCGCGTCATAAATCTCAACCCTTTTATCAGCAACAAGATCCTCTCTTCAAATTCGCCATCAGACCAAGCGATTCTGGCTAGCGGCACCATCCTTCGTGACGCCCTCTTCAAGCGCATTATTGAAGACCCAACACTTTGTGCGCCGTACCACGCACTTCTCAAACCGGGCCAGACGCAAGAAGATGTGAAACTGAAGCCCGGAGCACTTCCCAAGATCACAGTGACCATTGAGCGGCGCACAGGCTCGAAAGTGGTGACGCGAGTGGTGGGCCTGGAGACGTTTGGAGTTCTGCCCCAGGTTCTGGCTGAAGAGCTGCAGAAGAAGTGCGCGAGTAGCACGAGCGTCACGCAGGCTACCGGTGCTGCCAAGGGGGTAATGGAGGTGCTTGTTCAGGGGGATCATCGGCGGGTTTTGGAGGCAGCGTTGAACAACAGGGGGGTAAAGTCTCAATGGATCGACATTGTCGATAAAACGCACAAGAAGGGAAGATGAACAACGGTGTTCTTTCTCCCACCACCACGACTTTGCAAGAGAGGCACATTTTGGTCTCATTCTTTGGTAGCTTTAGTTTGGAACCTACTGACATATACGATGGTGTTGTTTCTGTCGGATGCCGACCTCTCGATTCTGTAAACCGACACACCTCGGGGAGAATCCGTAGATGGGCACGGGATTCTACTCAAAAAAGGGCGTCTATGAACTCGTCAAACGAGTATGCACAGAACCGGCAACTGCAATCTTCTAGCCTGGTGGCGTGGGTTGTGTCCAGCGGAATGGAAAATAACCCTAGCGGCTTGGGGTGCAAGTCATACCACGAGCTGTGTACTACACAATAGGTATGAACTATTTCGTACATTCAGTTTTGGAGTTTTAATTGCATCACGAATCCGAGCTGGCAACGCGCACACCGTGATGTTGAGTGCTTGGTATGTATGTACGGAGTAGTGCAAAGTACATATCAGTCATATGGATGTAGCAAATGACAGATGGGAGTTTCCAATCCCGCACGAGAGGCCTCGTATTATGGACTACTCCGTACTCCATCAGGGATACTGCGAGGTCCATGCGCTCGGTACCAGAAACCGGCATTGCGGACTTGTCCAAGTCCAACGGTGGCGGTTGCAAGTTGCAGCGTGTATCCGTACTGTGTACCCTGTATATCAACAGGCTGGCTGGCTTGACATTGTTTGTAGCGCTGTTTGGGTTGGGCCCCCTGAGCTTCAGATGCTACACGACC